>LR755127.1:35509-103896 GCA_902729485.2 Mus minutoides | reverse complement strand
CTCAGGGACTGTCAAAGCCTCACAGGAGACAGCTATATCAGGGTCCTTTCAGCAATATCCTGCTGGCATATGCAGTAGTGTCTATCTGCATTTGGTGGCTGATTATGTGATGGACCAGCTGGGTGTGGCACTCTCTGGATGGTCCGTCCTTTCATTTTAGCTCCAAACGTTGTCTCTGCACCTCCTTCCATGTATATTTTAATCCCTATTCTAGGGAGGAATGAAGTATCCACGCATTGGTCTTTCTTGGTTTTCTTGTGTTTTGGAAATTGTATCTTGGGTATTCTAGGTTTCTGGGCTAATATCTGCTTATCAGTGAGTGCATATTAAGTGACTTCTTTTGTGATTGGGTTACCTCACTCAGGATGTTATCCTCCAGATACATCCATTTGCTCAAGAATTTCATAAATTCATTGTTTTTAATAGCTGAGTAGTACTCCATTGTGTAAATGTACCACATTTTCTGTATCCATTCCTCTGTTGAGGGACAACTGTGTTCTTTCCAGCTTCGGGGTATTATAAATAAAGTTGCTATGAACATAGTGGAGCATGTGTCCTTGTTAACAGTTGGAATATCTTCTGGGTATATGCCCAGTAGAGGTATTGCTGGATCTTTCGGTAGTACTATGTTCAATTTTCTGAGAAACCGCCAGACTGATTGTCAGAGTGGTTGTACCAGCTTGCAATCCCACCAGGAATGGAGGAGTGTTCTTCTTTCTCCACATCCTCGCCAGCATCTGCTGTCACCTGAATTTTTGATCTTAGCCATTCTGACTGGCGTGAGGTGGAATCTCAGGGTTGTTTTGATTTGCATTTCTCTGATGATTAAGGATTTTGAACATTTTTTTTAAGGTGCTTCTCAGCCCTTTGGCATTCTTCAGTTGAGAATTCTTTGTTTAGCTCTGTACCCCATTTTTAATGGGGTTATTTGAATTTCTGGAGTTCAGCTTCTGAGCTCTTTGTATATATTGGATATTAGTCCCCTATCAGATTCTTTCCCAATCTGTTGGTGTCCTTTTTGTCTTATTGACAGTATCTTTTGCTTTACAGAAGCTTTGCAATTTTATAAGGTCCCATTTGTCGATTTGTGATCTTATAGCACAGGCCATTGCTGTTCTGTTTAGGAATTTTACCCCTGTGCCCATATCTTCAAGGGTTTTCCCCACTTTCTCCCCTATGAATTTCAGTGTCTCTGGTTTAATGTGGAGGTCTTTGATCCACTTAGACTTGAGCTTTGTACAAGGAGATAGGAGTGGATCAATTCGCATTCTTCTACATGTAGTTCATAGCATTTTTAAAAATTATCTTATTGTGTAAGTGTGTGATTGTTGGTTACATATATGCTACAACCTACGTGTAGAAGTTACAGAATGACTTTAGGAATTGGTTTTCTCCTTCCACTGTGAGCTCTAGTGATCAAATTCAGGTCTTCAGGCTTGAGTAGCATGAAGGCTATGGTGGTGGCTGGTTAGCAAAGAGGAAGAGGAGGGGCAAAGGTCTTTTTATCTCATTCACAGGCACACCCCCTCAGTCACCTAAGTTCTTTCTGTACACATGTGTGTTTTAAAGGTTCTATTAACTTCTTGTAGATCTACCCTATGGAGCAAAAATTTATGAACACATGAACCTTTAGAAAATGTTGCTGGTGCTATTGGCATTCAGTGCACATAGAAGGTATGGATATGCCATCTTACATTTGCTACTTGGAGAAACTGCTTCATACTGGACAGGTGGGAAGGATCCCTGTGACAAGATAGAGACAAGCAACCAGCCCTGTTTTATAAACAATGAATCCAGGGACTCTGAATGAGGTCAGAACTCTGCCAGCATGCACAAGGTAGGCTGGTAATTTTAGGGCTCAGACAGCAAGCCAGGCATTTGATTGCTTTTTGGCCTCCCATACTATTTCTCCTTTGGTATTCACATAAACCACAGACTGGATGTATAATTGTCTGTTGTTAAGGAGTAGGGGGCAGGGTTGTTGGTAGAATGATTGCATAGCATTCACAAACTTCCAAGTTCAGTCCTTAGTACCTCATCAAAATGAGTAGGGAGAGGCAGGCAGCAGCCTGGTCTACAGAGTGAGTTCCAGGACAGCCAGGGCTAACACAAGGAAACCCTGCCTCGAACCCCCCCCCCCGCCTCCCCCAAAAGAGTATGGTGGTACACACTTAGAATCCTATCCCACCACTTGCAGGAGGCAGGAGGTCATCCTTGACCACAAGGCAAGTTGCATAGGCTACATGAAAACCTGCTCTCAAACAAAACAAAGACAACTTGTTCATGGCTTGGTGGATAAAGCACTTACACAAATGTGAGGACTAGTATTTGGATCTGTAGAACATAAATACTGGGTGGGCTCTCATAGCTCTCAGAAGGAAGAAATAGCATCTCAAAGCAAACAGGTGAACTAAAGTAGCTTGCATTTTAGAGCTCTGGGTTCATTTGAGAGACACTCCATCCATGAATCAGGGGGAGAGCAATTAAAGACGTCTCTGGCCTCCACATTCTTTAGCATCCATGTGCACATGTATCCACCCCCACAGGTGACCATACATACACACATGTATGCACATTAGACATACAATCAGGTTTTAAAAACTACCAGTAAGCATTAGAGGGAATATTAGAACCAGGCCCTGCCTGCCTCTGCAGTTTGTTTTTGAATATAGAGATCCCAGGCTTGGTGTTACAGCATCATGAGGGATAGCTAAGCTGCATCTGTGTGTCCTTATCATTTTCTTTAACAAACTTCACTTAGAGAGTAACTGGAAACTTAATTTGGTATACCAGTCTGGGCAGCATTTGACAAGGCAATTAATTGGGACATCACAAAGAGACTTTGACTGACTTGCATGCTAAGGTGGAATTTTTGAACTTCCTATTTGTAATCCTCATCCCCTGCTAATCACACACCCTGGTTTTGGCCTCTGGAGAGACACAAGTTGTAGGTGTGGTCATTGGTAATGCATGCATGACCTGTGTGTTGGGATTGACATTCCAAACTGTGCCAAGCTAGAACAGACAGAAAGGAACACAGACCCACAGAGTTCTGAAACAGTACTCTGTTAATGCTAGGTAGAACTAGGCATTGTAATAAAACAAGCAACTCCTGTGTATGAGTGCAGTTGGGACTTCTGTGGCAGAGAGAACGCTGTTGGCACTGTCAGACTTAAGTCCTGCGTTTCTTTGAGATACTGCATCGTATTGTAATGTTTCTCCCCCTGACAGAGGCAGGATAGCTTGCCAAACAGCCAACACTGATAATAATTATCATAGTAAAAGAAACCACAGTGCTTAGAAATGAAGCCCGATTGTGTACTGTTTGGCTGAAAACACAAAGTAATATATGACAGGCATGTCAGCCAGAGGTAGTAAGATGCTTAGATGAGAATTTAAATTGAAATCATTCCAAAAATAAGCTTTCTAAAACCACAAGATCCCAAGAGATGTGGACATTATTGACTGCACAGTTCCTTGAAACAAAAGCTAGTCCCATGTGTTGCCTACAGGTGTAGGCAGTTTATTCTTTTCCTTTTTTCAAAAAGGAGATTTTGGCTTTTTTTATAATAAAAAAGTTGAGGGGAATAGCAAGCCACAACAAATTAATCAAATGTTATTCTCCAAATTCAACTCTCTTAGTACTTTCCAAACCCTATTCAGAGCTGACTTCTGAAGTGTGCTGTAGGAGGCTGATGGATGTCACCTGTTCCTGCACATGGTTTGCATTTAGTTGGTACTTCACATTGCCTTGGCTTTAAGAACTAGTTCAAATTCTGGTACCCCTTTTCCAGATGTGTGATCTTTTACCACAGCCTTAGTTTCTTCACCTATAAATGGAGAATTACTACCCTTTAGGGCTATGTGGTGTAGAGTGCAAAACACAGCAGCTGTGGAAGCAGATGAGTGAATGAGTAAAGGATAGACTAGTTGGAGGGTCTTTCTGCATTGTACTGGGGTTGAGTATACCCTCAGTGGCTCTGACCAGTGGAGCAACAATCCTAGGGAGTCCCTGACTCACGGTGGGTTATGTAGTCTTTTTCTGATCCCAACTTGCCTGACATACACACATCATCCATCTTTCTCAGGGTTCCTATTTCATGTGCATGTGAGCAGCTACAAGCCTGAAGATGACCCTGGAGACACACTCCTGAGATCAAAATTGCCTGGATCTTTTATCCAAGGCTCCATCAGGGAACTTGAGCCAACTTGTGGATGCAAGTGCACGTGTGTGCACTCACAGCATATCTGTTGAGTGTTACCATAGGAATCCTCCCAGAGACAACACACAAGTTTAGATCTGAAATTTGACATGAAAATTTTCAGCCATTCAGGAACAAGGTTTCTAGGATTCCCAACCTTAGAAGATAGTGCTCCTAATCAGGATAGAGTCAGTTTGTTGGCATCACAGATTGTTTCTGTATGTGGGAGATTCCAAATTCTGCTCTTTTCTTCTCAAGAGTCCTAGGTAGGAAGTGATGAATGAGATATGAGTGACATTTTCCTTTGCAATGTTCATGGCCAGTTTCTCTGTTGGGAGAGTCCTGAGTCTGCATGTTTTGTCAGGAGCCTTCCTGTGTTGATGTTGAAGAAACTCTTTGTTTTCACCTGGTGTGCTGTATGGCAACAAAGAGCTGGAGTGCATGGTATGAATTATTGGCTGTTTAATAGTGAGTTTCCTCAGTACACTAGTCTGTTCATTTGACCATGCTGCATGCACAGAAATACCACTTTACTAGACTTTGTATGGACTTCAGCCATCTCAATAGAGAAAAGGACTAGAGAGGTATCACTTGAAGAAAACAACGTACAAATAGGGAATGGTTTTAGAAGGTTTATTTTTTTCCCTTTTAAAATATAGAATGTGTGTAAGTAAGAGTGTGCATGTTCATGTGTGCACATTTACACATATGTACATGTACATTTTGAAGCCAGAGGTCAAGCTTGGTCAGGAATATCAATTAACTTTTCAGATAGGGTCTCTCACTGTCTTGGAGCTTTCCAAGAAGGCATCTGTGTGGATGCTGGGTATAGGGCTCAGGTTCTCATGCATATAAGGTAAGAATTTTGCCAACTGAGCTACAATCTGCTCCCCCATGTATGTAGTTTTGATGTGTGCTAAAAGTCCTGTCTAGGGATCAAAGAAATGTCTCAGTGGGTAAAGGTGCCTATTGCCAAGCCTGAGGATCTGAGTTCTGGGACCCACATGGTAGAAGGAGAGAACCTACTCATGAAAGTTGTTCTTTTATACACACACACATGCACACCCTCCCCACCAACAAAATAAGTAAAATTTAATTTAAAATTTTAAACAACCCTCTTTAGGATCTGAGGGATGGGTAAGAATGTTTGGTTGCTACACAAGTATGAAACTGGAGTTCTGACTCCCTAAAAAGCTAGACATGGCTGTGTGTGCCTGAACCCCAGTGCTGAGGAAGTTAGAGACAGGAGGATTGTGGGTCTTGCTGGCTGCCATCCTAGCTCTATGTTCAGTGAGAGATCCTACCTTAAGGGAATGAGGTAGAGAATGATCGAATAGGACCCTTGGCATCTTTGTCTGGTCTTTATGTATACATAGCTATATGTGTGTGCATACATCACATTCAAGTCTTTTTGCTCCACTCAACCCTATCCTTAAAAGCAAATGCTATATACTGTATGTTGCCAGTGTGTCTATGGATAGGTATGTACATGTGTCTGCTCCTGATTGTAGAAGCCAGAAGAGAGCATCAGATCCTCTGGAGCTGGAATTAAAAGTGGCTGTGGGCTACCTGATGTGGGTTCTGGGAACTGCCCTTTACAGTAGTGTGCTCTTAACTACCGAGCCATCTTACCCTATATATCTACTCTAAGTATATACCCTGTGAGTATTCATGTTGTTATAGCTGTTACCACTGTTGAGAAATTAAGAACCATGAAGAACAGTTGCAACATCTAGGTGTCTAAAAATTGCCCATAACTGAGCTAAATCTGTTTTTTAAACCCTTTCATATGCTGTATTTGTTCATAAGTAATTTCATTTTACCTTCTCCAAAGTTCATCTGAGTGAATCCAATTTCCTTGTCTATTTGTACATTCTCTTCTTATGGTCTGTATGTGGATGATTTATTGTGTTTCTGGAATAAAAAAGGAACAGAAGCCTGGGCTTGGTGCCACATGTCTTAGTTCCAGCTCTTGAGGAGGTGGAGGCAGAGAATCAGGAACTCAAAACCAGCTTCAAATATATAGTGAGACAGGCCAGTCAGGGTTACCAGAGACGCCAGGGCTACACAGAGAAACCCTGTCTCGAACCCCCCCCCCCCAAAAAAAAAAAGAGTTAGTGAAAGAGCTCAGAGAATCCTGTGGTGATTGTAAAGAGCCAGAGGGGATGGAGGACACCAGGAGAACAAGGCCCTCTGAATCAACTAGACAAGACTTATATGGACTGACAGACTAAAGCAACAAGTACAGAGCCTACACAGATCTGTACCAGATTCTTTGTATATATGTTATAGCTATTAGCTTAATATTTTTATAGAACTCCTGACAGTGAGAACAAGTGGGGCTCTGACTTTTGTGTCAGGGACTCTTTTTTTTTCCCTCCTGTTGGTTTGCCATGTTCAACTTTGATATGATAGTTTTTGCTTCATCTTACTATATTTTATTTTGTCGTGCTTGTTTTTTATCTCTTAGAAGAAGCCTGTTCTTTTCCAGTCGAAGGAAGGAAGGCAGGCAGGCAGGCAGGCAAAGCAAGGCAGTAAGTCTGGAGGGAAGAGGAGGAAGAGAGGTGGGGGCAGGGACTGGGAGGAGTAGAGGAAGGGAAACTAATCAGAATATATGAAATAGATGAGAAAAGAATTTATTTTCAATAAAAGTAGCCTTTCAGACACATTATGGGATAAGGAATACTAAGTTTAAAAATGTACATCTTTTAAATAACACAATTATGGTCTTAAGTAAAAATATTCAAAAATGAGTGAATAAATAAATGAATGGATAGATAAATAAAAATAAATAGAAAATGAGTTTGCATTTGATTCAGATAGGTCAAAATGGTTTGCCTGTACACTATGAAGCTTCTTAGGAGTGCGACACTCGTGAAGGGCATTATCTCCTTCAACAGAATCTTGGCAAGGCCTACAAATACTTGCGGTTGTCACATCTTAAAGGTGCTACAGGCACCTGTTGGGTAGGCTCTGGGTCCTTCTAAACACCTTCCTGTATATAAGACAGACTTCAAGAACAGTGGGTGTTCTGCCAGATGCCAAGAGCAATAATGTCCTGCAGTATTCTGTACTGGCTCCATGTTTCTGAAAGGTTTATCTGTTTGAATATCATCCTGGGGAAGCTCATGGGCCCTAGTCTGGCCTGGTGAGCATGGAGGGAACAGTAGACATTGACTATTTTTGAAGCCTAGGCAAAGAAGCTCTTCCCTTTATTATTGACTTCTTTTATTGGTGTGGTTTTTGAGATCCATGTTGCAGTCAGTGTCTAAGCATTGTTCCTCTGTATCACACATTGCTTGCTCTTCTTCTTTTATGTGTATAGACCACTTTTTGTCTATTCATGTTTGCCTGACATTTCCATCTACTTTTTGATTAATGGATATTTATATGTGTATTTGTAGGGTAATTATGGGGAGAAAAAATATTTGGGTCATGTCCTAGTGTCCACCTGCTGAGGTGGACCCAGGACAGATTCCCTAACCAGAACTGATAGCAATTTTGACCCTAGGAATCTGCTTTGTTCGCAAGAATCTTAAAGTAAGATATTCTATGACTTCTTCCACCCCCAGAGCCAGAAGATAGGGGAATACTGACAAGGTGAAATGATTGTTTGAAATCATTTTGTAATCTTCCTTCGTCTAAATGTAAAATATATTTCTCTTTAAATCAGTGCACTGCCCTAGTGTACTTTCTCCGCCCTTCTTTTACCCACTCCTCTGGTCGCCCCTACCCTCATTCCCAACCCTACCCCCAGGCTTATTTCCTGTTCAGAACAGGTTTTCGTCTCTCCTATTTCTTTTCTTGTGGCTGTGGATGGAACCCAGCATTTCTTACTTATTAGCCACACTCATAGGCCCTATTTTATTTTTCTGTCTAGAATTATTTGTAAGCTGGTTTATTCCTCTATAAACTCAGCCTTCCAAATTCCACAGTTGACATTTATCTTCTCCTGTGGTGCCTGCTGGCTTTAGGACGCACCCCCTTGGATACCACAACCACAGGTATGTGAAATGATGCTGTATCTTCATATAACTATGCACATCTGCCTGTATATCTTAATTCCTCTCTAGGTGCCTTACTATTCCTAAAACTGACTGTACTGAAAAGTGTTGTGCAGAGACTTTTTTTTTCTCTTTATTAGATATTTTCTTCATTTACATTTCTCATAATATCCAGAAATTTTCCCTTACCCTCCCGCGTCCCCGCCCTGCTCCCCTACCCACCCCCTCCCACGTAATGGCCCTGGCATTCCCCTGTACTGGGGGATATAGAGTCTGTATGACCAAGGGGCCTCTCCTCCCAATGATGGCCAACTAGGCCATCTTCTTCCATATATGCAGCTAGAGACATGAGCGCCGGGGGAACTAGTTAGTTCATGTTATTCTTCCACCTAGAGGGTTGAAGACCCCTTCCGCTCCTTGGGTACTTTCTCTAGCTCCTACCTTGGGAGTCCTGTGTTCCAACTAACAGCTGACTGTGAGCATCCACTTCTGTGTTTACCAGACACTGGTATAGCCTCCCACAAGACAGCTATATCAGTTCCCTTTCAGCATTATCTTGCTGGCATAGTGCAGAGACTTTTTAACTGTGCTGTTTATGGGACTATTTGAGAGTACACATGTCTAGTAGAGATTTTTTTTTCCTGTAATGTTTTCTGTCTATAGTTAACTTTTTCAGCATTCTGGAACCCTTCAGATAGAGAGATAAGAAAACCCTTTTAAGACAGATTTTAGGAGTTCTAACTTGAAACTCTGAAGTATGAAAACTTCCATTTTATCCTTGTATTCTGCCATCTACCAGCAAGGGGGCCTAGAGTCTGAAAGCTTTCATAAGGTTACATTTTTTAAAAAAGAAAGCCATCAGAATCCCAAGTTTCAAGCTTTTCGACCCACATTTAAAAAGCAGGGAGATTTCTTTCTACAGCCAACCCTGTTCTTAAGACAGTCTCCCTTCTCCTTTGGGCTCCCATATTGTCCTTTCCTTTGGTAGAAAAGGTGGTTTAGAACTTGTCTTGCAGAGCAAGCACTGCTAGCAACATGGGGACAGGCCTTCTAATCTTTCCAAAGAGGATAGGACTGCAGCTGAAAGAGTAATCTCAGAGGCTGTGTAAGCTGGCTTCTGCCAGCTGGGCTTCAGTAATTCCTAATGCTGTGTGACTGATGAAGAAGATGGCACCAAGTATGTGTGTATATTGGCTCTCCCAAGGACACCATAGGATGCGTGGAAGCATCTAGAAACTCAAATAGGAAAGATATTTTATTTTCCCTTGTAATGTGGTTATGTCAGTGTGGTGTGTGGTGTATTTGGAGACAGCCTAGTGGACTTGAGGAGACAAATGATCATGTTCCACATGTGAATACATCTTTGCCTAAATGCTAGTCTTGTTTACCCTTGACGTGGGAAGCCAGGATGAAAAGGAATCCTGCCTTGGCACATAGTGGCTTTTAATGATTCACACCCCATGCAAAACAGCATAGCTTTAAATCTAATTCATGTTTTTCTTTAAGTGGATAATATCCTGAATTGGTTTGTCCGGAGCTAAACCACTGAGAAACACAGCAGATTGGCCTTTCCAGTACCCACTGCTGACATTTGGGCAATGATATTGAACAAATAGGAATGGGTGAAATAAAACTGAATTTTATACTGTGGTTCATTTTAAATGTTACTCACCTTCTACCTTGTTTGAGAGAGGATCTCTTTTACTATTCACTATACCACAAGCTGATGATTTTCAGATAATATTGAATTAAAGGTAGTTCATCCATAGCTCCTTCCTTCCAGTTACTCAGGTCTACTAGGCAAACTAAAGACTCATAATTAACACTGAGTCCAGCCCTCCTAATTCCCTACAAAATAAAGGGTCAAGTGTATTTACCATTCCACAAAACCTGAAAGCTGATCTGGCCTCCTCTGGAGGAAATTTTGCTCTCCAGGGGACTTTTGCTAGTAGTATCTTAGAGACATGTTGGGATCATGATTCAGGGAGGGTACTTAATGGGAAAAGACGAAGAGTGTTGTAAAATGTCCTACAACATACTGGACAGTTCCTTGTGCAAAATGATACCCCTACCCCAAGAACATTTCATAAGCACTGTGCTGTCTTTCACATGACAAAAATCTTTCCAGACATTACATAATGCTCCCTCAGGGAGAGGGAGGATAATTACCTTGAGTTTGGAAGCACCTCTCTGAACTCTGAGGCTGTAAAATCAGCTGTTAGTTCCCTTCTTCTGAGTTCAGGTAAGTTTAAGCTACATTGCAGTTGCCCTGGCTTTTTGTAGGGACAAATCAAATTCTGCAGTTAGAGACAAGAGCTCTGGGGGTACTGCTTATTCACTTTACATGCTGTTGTCCACCATTGTAACCAAAATACCTGACAAATTCTTTCAAAAGGAGAAAATTCAGTGAGGGAGAAAATGACTCTTTCATTAAAGTGCTTGCTGCTTAAGGGGGAGAACCCAAATTTGATCCCCAGCACATATGTAAAAGCCAGACATGGTGGTGCCCACCTGCAATCTTAAGTGCTCTAGGAGTGTAGGCTGAAGAATGCCTGGAACATGCTGACCAGACAACTCAAATTGGCCATCTCAGGTTTAGTGACCAATACTGTCACAAATAAGATAGTGAGAAAGACAGTGATTGTCAAGCTATGACCTCCATATGCACTTATGCACACGTATGGGAACATGCATAAGTCAAATTGGGGAGGAACATGGAAACTTTTTGGAGCTCATGACTTCAGTGATTTAAGTCTGTGGTTGTCTGGTCAATTGCTTTGGGGTTAGGCAGGCTGAACATTGCTCATAGAAGTGTGTGGAGGAGCAGAGCTGCTCACCACATGGTGGCTAGGAGGGAGTGGGATCATATGTGCTCAGGGACAAGACACATCTTTAAGTGGCACTCTCCTAGTGACTTTCCTCTAGCTAAACCATACCTCCTAAAGTGTCTACCATCTATCTGACAATGATGACAGCCACCCACAGAGTCAGTCAGTAAATTCTTGGTGCAGTTGGTTGAACTCTGGAGATGTTCCAGTTAGGACTCAGGGAAACCTTTCTGGTCATGTTCCATTATTCTGGATCTGAATTTAAAGCTCATAATAGCAATTAATGGCTGCGTGGTGTGAGTGCAAGGATAAGCGGTTCAGAAAGAAGATAGGTTGCATGGTCTTCAGGTTTTAACCAGGTACTGTGTGGCAATTTCCTCAGAGATAAAACCTTCCATCTTGGAGGGGAAGCTCCTCATGATAATGGATATTCTCGGGGAGTGAAACACTTTGTCCTGTGGGAAGCACCTTAACCCCATAAAGTAAAACAACTCAAAATCTTCAGGAACTTTCTGAAACTATTGAGAATCACTAGGCCACTCCCACTACAAGCCTATGTAAGCCCTAAGGACTGCTGAAGTCACTCTCAGGCTAGCTGAGCTGCCTAGAAGTAGTTCAGACCAGCTGAACCACATGAAACAGAGACTCCAGGCAAGCTGCCTAGAAGAGACACTGAGCTTCCTTCAACTGAGCTTCCTGCAGGTTGTGTATGGTATATGCTCCAGGTTCTCAGCTTTCATGAACTGTTGGCCTACCTACACTGAGGTTCGAATGGGGTCCACTTTTAGTGATGCAGCTTTATTTAAAAGTCATTTCTGCTCTTGTAAGAATGCCTTCATCCATATTTTTATAAGTAACCCCAATAAAAGTCATTGGTTCACCAGTATAGAATTTGAAAGTATTCTTACTTTGGTCTATTGTTGGTCCCCTATTTGGATTGTATAGACATCAGTCAAGTCTCCTCAGGACTAGTGTTACACCATACCACAAAGACAGGCTAGGTCATGTTTAGGATGGCCCAAAATTGTCTTGTAATCACATTTGCGCACGCATGCATGCTTGAGGGGAGATAAACTATGCAGAAAAGATTTTTATGAGCAGTCCTGGGCTTTGGAGCACTTACTACTTAAGAATGGGACGTGTTTGCCTGGGTATTTTTATTAATTTCTTTCTCGCAATGCTGTGGGTAAAGTCCAGGTATTTATTCATGTGTGCTAGGCAAAAGTTCAACTGTTGGGTACTACCTCTATTCTTCTTTTTTATTTTAGAGTGTAAGGTTAGTGATGTGTTTCAAAGCCTGGAATTGTGGCCCTGTGAATCTCTTGTTGCCTTCCCCTGTGAATTCTGTAAGCATTTTTCCTCCCAAAGATATGGTTAGAGCAGTCTTGAATGACCTTTTGAAATCCTTCAACACCTTTTCCCCTGACACCTCACACACATATCCAACTCCCCACAAGGCAGAATGTATTTTAAATTCTGAGAGATAACAGACATGGACAGAATGGCTTCTTAAGGAAAGGTACGCATGGAATCTCTGAAATGTATGGAAAGTGTTGACATCCAGCAGTCTTCAAGCCAAGGGTAGATTTCAGGAGTGCCTTTTGGAACACTTAGTCCTTAGGGGTAGAGCTTCTGATAGTTTACTTAAGTACAAGTCCTGTTTAATTATTCAGGTGCATCAACTTACAGTGGGGCTCAGATTCAATAAATCCATTGTAAATTGAAATATTATAAAGGCACAAATGCATTTACTTCACCTACCCTACCAAACATTAAAGCAGGATGTCTTAGTGTGTTTGGACTGTTATCATTAAATACCAGACTGGGTAGCTTAAACAGGAGTTTCTTTGTAGGCTGGAAGTCTAGTATCACAGCATAGCAGATTGATACCTGGTCATGGCTACTTCCTGGTTCATTGATGGCTTCTTCTTACTGTATGTTCACAAGTGAGGTTTCAGGGAGTTTTCTGGAGTCTCTTTTAAAGCAAATCAGCCATACTGCTCCACAATTGTGACTTCACTGTTTAAAGCCCAAAGCCCTTAATAGTGTATCATCTTTCAGGTGGAGATCTAACAGGAATGTGGTCAGGTTTGGGTTTTGGAGAGAGGATGATTATGGCATAGGGCTTCTTAGATTGGAATGAGTCCCCTAGTGCATAGTATTTTTTCTTTCTCAATAGAAACATGCATACCATTCATTTTAAGCCATACCCTTGTTACCAAACTGATCTCATTGGTAATATTTCATTACAAAGTGGTAAAACATAGCAGTCACTACTAAGTGTTGTGTGTCTAGTCTCATGGACACCTATGATAATTTCAGAATTTGTGCCAATGCAGCCAATCCAGGTCTCATACTATAGGTGCTTTACTGGATCCTGGAGGGAAAATGATGAATGAAACTTGTTTTCTTTATGGTTTGAGTGGGAGGAATCAGCCAAAGCACCGACACCTCTCAACATAACTCTACTGAATTAATCAGTGTACCAGCCCAGCATTTCAGGAGCCAGAAGGACTGAGGGGGAAGGTCTGAAGGAAGGCAGCAGCTTTGTAGTATAGCCTTTAAGAAAACTTAGAATTTTACCCAGGGGAAAGGCTTAGATAGAACAAGCCAGGCCAGGACATGCACTGCTGCATCTGCTCTAGGGAGCACTGCTATATGGAGACTGATACATGAAATTTAAGCCTCTAGCTCAGCAAATAAATCCACTCAGAGGCAGAATGCAGGAGGGGAAGAGAAGGGGAGGGAAATGGCACCCAGTCTGCCACTACCCTTGTCCTTCACAGCCAATCCTGTCCTTACAGTATGAGGCAGTAGGGAGGGGTTCTTGTGGTCATGTGGGTATCCAGTAGAGGTCTTCAGAAGATGGAGTGGGCCGAGACCTGGATTTTCTGCAGAGGCTATATCCCTTGGAATTGAGTTGACCTTGTTTGTTTTTGGGTGTGCACACGTGTTTGTTCATATGTGTGGGTACGTAGGCATACACATGCTTGTAAAGGCTTAAGGTCAACCTTGGATATCTCAGATTCTATGCACTCTTTTAAAAAAAGGCCTTCCTCACTTGCCTGCAATTCAGCTCACAGTTGATGAGCCATGCTGGCCTGCCAGTGAACCCAAGGGATTTACCTGTCTTGGCTTACCCAGCTCAGGGATCGTAATTCTGTGAGAACTTCCCATCTTTTTAACTTGGTTTCTGGGAATGGAACTCTGGTTCTCGTGCTTGCTTTACGAATATCCTACACATTGAAATATTTACTATCTTCCCATTCCTGGGCTTGGATTTTATTTCATTTTATGACTGCAAAAAAGGATGCTGAAGCTATTCCGCGGTAGGCCACTTCCACATTTGTTTACTGCTGAACCTTAAATGACATGGTTTGGAATGGTGTGGGGTCTGCATATACATGGATTCTTTTTTTTTTTTTTTTTTTTTGAGAAAACTCACAAGCTCTACGGCCTAGAAGTATCCGAAAATTAACTTTATGTCATAAATGTATGAAATGTACATAGATAATAGTCTATTTTATTATTTATGGTCATAAAATAATACAGAAATATATAAAGTTAGTAGTAGAGTGTTTGTTTACTGTGTGTGATAGTGCTAAATGTAAAAGTAATACTTGAACTTGTTCATTTTGTCAAGTTGACACAGGCTTGGACATATCTGGGAAGAGGGAACCTCAAATGGGAATTGCTTCTCATCAGATCGGTTTGCAGCCAAGTCTGTGAGGCATTTTCTTGATTGGTTGGTTGATTAATTGACTGACTGACTGACTGACTGACTTATTAATGTGTGAGGGCACAGTCTGTGGGCAGAAGCCACTTCCAGGCAAGTGGCCTGTCATTGTATAACAGAGCAAGCCAGTAACCAATGACACTTCATGGGTCTTTGCTTCAGTTCTGCCTCCAGGTTCCTGCCTAGAGTCCTGCCCTGAATTCTCCCACTGATGGACTTTAATCAGGACATACAAGCCATTTAAACAGCATTAGAAAACAACTGGGACAGTACTAAAATACTGTAAGAAGCATTAAACATTAGTCTTCTTATATCAAACACTGTACAACTTTTTTCTTTTTTTTTCTTTTTTTTATTAGATATTTTCTTCATTTACATTTCAAATGCTATCCCGAAAGTCCCCTGTACCCTCCCCCTGCCCTGCTCCCCTATCCACCCACTCCCACTTTTTGGCCCTGGTGTTCCCCTGTACTGGAACATATAAAGTTTGCAAGACCAAGGGGCCTCTCTTCCCAATGATGGCCGACTAGGCCATCTTCTGCTACATATGCAGCTGGAGACACGAGCTCTGGGAGTACTGGTTAGTTCCTATTGTTCCTCTTATAGGGTTGCAGACCCCTTCAGCTCCTTGGGTACTTTCTCTAGCTCCTCCATTGGGGGCCCTGTGTTCCATCCAATAGCTGACTGTGAGCATCCACTTCTGTATTTGCTAGGCACTGGCATAGCCTCACCAGAGACAGCTATATCAGGGCCCTTTCAGCAAAATCTTGCTGGCATATGCAATAGTGTCTGCGTTTGGTGGCTGATTATGGGATGGATGCCTGGGTAGGGCAGTCTCTGGATGGTCTATAATATACTTAACACTTATGATGGAATCGGTTTCATATCTTTTGAAAATGTTAGGCAAGTTTTAGTCGTTCTGATTGTTACACACTTTCATATAATTGATTCTTGTTGGAGAACCCAGAAGCAATAGAATCCAGAAACTCAAACCATAGACCCAGGCTTGGTTCTTGATTCAGTACTGCATGTGTCTTGGTCCATGTGGACTTGGTGTTCTTAGAGCTGTTTTTGTAGCTGAGAAGCTGCAGGGCAGGGTATTCTGATGTACTGGACAAGTCTCACAGTTAATGGACATCTGTTCACCTTTGAAACGTGCCAAAAAGTGTGCATAAAGGCAGGTGCCTACATTTTGCTCAGGGGTGTAAGCTGCTCACAATTCTCTATAAGTCTTGCTCCTTTAGAAGTCACTTCAACTTTGCATAATACTTTATTTTGGTACTTCTGAGCTTCAAAACCATCCCTTTGCACATGCTAAGCAAGTACAGAATTGTGTGTGTGTGTGTGTGTGTGTGTGTGTGTGTGTGTGTGTGTGTGTGTGTGTGTGTGTGTGTGCATATGTATGTGTATGTATGTGTGTGAATATGGAGTTAAGAGGTTGGTGTGGATGTCTTCCTTGGTTACTGTTCATCTCTTTCATTGAGACAGGGTCTCTCAATGTTGACTAGTCTAGCTAGCCAGGTTGTCCTGGAGACATCACATAACCATCTTCCTAAATGCTAGGATTACAAGTAAAGCTTCCATACCTTCCTAGTATTTATTGGGTCTGAACATAAATACGGGTCTGTGTGGCAGGTGCCTAGCCATTGTCATCAGAGTTTCTCTTTTGTTGATCTAAAACCCTTTGAACGCCTTTTTAAAAAAAGAATAATTTTAGAATAATACTGATAGTAAACTGAATACAAAGACACACACAGATGTGCATAGTTTTCATAGGACTGAAAACAGATATTTATGTGCATTGAAATCATTAAAATTCTGAGTTCATGATTTGGTATCTTGACTTATTCCCTCTTCAGTCCCTGCCAGCATATGGACAGTGGCTCTAGAGGCTCACAATAGATAATGGGTGAGCTCATGGAACAATAAGCATGGGTATAAGGTCAAGATCAAACCCACCACAGGCTCTGTTTACCACCTGAAGATTCACTGTAAGTGTGACCTTTAAAGCACACTGTGTGATTATTTTAAAACTCCATGGTTGTTGTCATAATATAGCCCAGACATAGGTGAGAGCACACATTGTCTCTCCTTTCCAGAGGCCACAGGTTTAACATCAAGATGTCATTGGGTCCTTAGGGGACAATAACTTTCTACCTGAGTGCCTGCCTTTCTGTGACCATGTTAATAGGATACCATTCACACTAGAGTGTTAGCTTTCTCCTTTACAGTCGAACCTCATCTTCCAGATTGCTGTGCAGCCTTGAGGGTGGCCTTTAAGGCCTCCTGATCCTCATATCTACTTCCTTGATGCTGGAATTTTTACAGGCATACACCAACATGCCCAGCTGAATTCAGTTAACATTTATAGTGTTTTATGTGTATGATTGTTTTCCCTGTATGTATATCGTGTGTGCCTAGTACCTGGTATAGGTCAGAAGAGGTGGAACTGAAGTTATGGGTGGTTGTGAGCTGCCATGGTGAGTGCTGTGAACAAGATCTGGGTCTGGAAGAACAAATATTTGTCACCATGAACCATCCCAACCATGGTTCTTTTTAAAAGATGAGATCAGATCATGTTCTGGGTGTCTGCATATTCTTCATGTTATTTTAGGGAACTCAGTCCAGACCATAATAGTAAACATACACCACCCCCTTCCACCCCATCTTTTTTGTAGATTTCCATGCTGCCCATGAAACACAGAGCAACCAAAGGAATTCAGGCAGGTTACATTTTTTTTGTCCTTGTCAAGTGAACATGTACATTAGTGTAAGTTTTTCTGCTAATTATGATGTCTCCTAAAAGACCATTTCTATACCTAAGCAACAAAGTTTAAATCCAAACACAGAAGCTGGAATTGAAGTTTGTGTCCCTCTTACCCCTCCCAACTCATGAGTATTTTAGGTGGTATTTTACTGACTGAAGACCAGGTTTTGTGTTGATGAGGCATGAGTTGATCTGTATTGTTATTGTCATCCTCTGGGGCTTTTCTCAGAAATCGTCCATAGTTGTATGCACTAGGTAGATTTTGGTTCAGGTGGCTTAAACTAAGGAATGCAATGAGCTTTGGTACAGGTATGGGCTGAGTGCCCACTCACCTGCAGTTCTAAAGCAGCTTGTGGCAGTGGCATGGAGGTGCTCTTTGAGTCGGGTGACTTTGCACAAAGCTGTGATCCTCTTCTCATGATCAATACAGAGGAAGAGAAGAAGTGCTTTTGCCTTGGATCTTTTGGTGCCCAGACTCCAAAAGCCCTTCCACAGAGTACTGTTTTTTCCAAGGGAACTGATCCTTTGAGTCTTGGGTGCTAAGCTCAACATCTTTCAACACTCATAGCTATTTTCAGGGAAGTGTGTTATACAAACAGATGTCCTGCTGAGAAATACTCTGTGCTTAGAAGTCTCAGAGCACAGCAGGGGAGGCCTTGACCTTGGAGTTTCCTCTCTGTGGTGTTGGTTTCAAATGTAAACAAGGCGTTACCTTGGTGGTGTATCACCAGCCACTATGCTTAACACTTGGCAACAGACTGGCAAGCCCTAGAGAATCAGCTTTCAGTAGCAGTGTTATGGGTTGGGGGTGCAGTTTGCATCTTGCATTATGATTAGAAACCTCAAAGAAAGGTTAGAAACCTGCTTTATAGGAGGGGTACAAGGCAGTGGGCATGTGTATAGTCATTGGTTCCATGATGCTGAAGACCATGACCAAATAGTTCAGAATTGTGCTCAAATAGTTCAGAATTGTGCTTTGGAGGGAAGTATCAATTATGCTTTATGATATAGCATGAGTCTGAGTCTTTAAACCCACAAAGGCAGGTTTCCTTTCTGGGAGGTCTGTTCTTCTGTGATGTAGGGCAGGGGAATAGCTTCCTTAAATCTTCATGTCATGAGTTTGCTATGAAATAGCAATAGTGTGATAAGAGGCTGAGACTAGAAGCTTCTGGACTTTAAGGCTACATAGAGATATTGTCTTAAACAATAAAATGATTTAGCAAATAGATGACTTTAAGGTTTACTATAAGTCAAGAACTTTGAGCAGGACCTTTGTTAAAATCTTTTTTTTTTTTTTTTTTTTTTTTTGGTTTTGGTTTTGGTTTTGGTTTTTTGAGACGAGGTTTCTCTGTGTAGCCCTGGCTGTCCTGGAACTCACTCTGTAGACCAGGCTGGCCTCGAACTCAGAAATCTGCCTACCTCTGCCTCCCAAGTGCTGGGATTAAAGGCGTGCGCCACCACTAAGGCATGTCTTTTACAACATTTGCAAGTTGAAATGCTTCCTAGTGAGAAACAAGTTAACTTCCCAGGGATTTGAGAATAATAAATGCATAATTCTGGTTCCCAGTTTCTAAGGCTCTGTATCTGGAAAGCAAATAGCCCAGTATTCTCAGATGACACCAAAAGCAAAGTAATGTATTGTGCTGGCTTGATGTTTTTGTTCCTTGGTTGTTGTTTTTGTTTTTGTTTTTTTTTTTTTTTTTTGCATGCTTATTTAAAGACAAACACATAGAGTGATGTAATACTGATTGGATAAGGAGAGAGGATGTCACAAATTGTTTTTTATGCCTGGTTTTCTTGTCTACAAATGTCCACCAGTTTCAACCACTGTTTGAGTTATCTTTTGATGATTGTGTAACAGATACCTTGAACCTCTGTGGGTAACTGGTGTTCTCATGTGTGTCCTAAGACCTAGGAATCCTGATGTAGCCCAGACCCAAAAGGTAGAGCTCGCTATACTATATATACTATATACTCACTGTATGTTTAGTGTATATGGTGATGTGTGTGTGGTCCTGTTCATGTGCTTGTGCAGAGGCCAGAGTAGAACATTGGACACCTTCCTTTATCATTATCACTCTCTGCCTTATTCCCTTGGATCCCATAGGATTTCACACTGAACCTAGAACTAGGATGACAGCTAGCAAGCACCAGTCATCCTCCTATTTCCTCCTACAGTGCTATGATTACAGGTGCACAGGTATGTGCTGCTTTGTATATGGGTGACAGGGATTCAGAATCAAGCCTATTTGCTTATGCATCAGCTGCATTTAGACCTCTGATCCATATCTTCATTCTTTTTTATTTATATCTTCCCTGTAAGAGTAATACAGCAGTCATTTTGCCATATTCCAGGCCAGCCATGATGAATGAAAAATTATTCAAGGAGTAGAAGGGTAAGTCTAGTTAAGTTAGAGCACTTGATGCTTTTTTCAGAAGACCTCCATGGGCACTCTACACATAAGGTACACAGACACATAGAATAAACTGGGGGAAAAGAACATATATAGAAACATGAGGACCAGTAAGTAGGGGATTTTAGGGCTCCAAGACACTATATATCATAGCCCTCTTTCTTTTTTTTAAAATGCCCATAAATTAGCATTGTGTGTGGTTAGAGAACAACTCCTTTGAATATGTAAGCATTATTGGAAAATGCTGGAAAAGTTCAGTCGCTCCCCTTTTTCTACATTGCACACCACCTAAGACCTCCACTGAGTTTCTAAAATGATTAATCGCTCTTAATCTTCCATATATGCTGTTTTTCCTCTACATGCATATCTGTGAAGAACTTTCATCTTGGCATATAGAAGAAGCAATTTATGCTGCTTTTTGACTTGAGTTGTTGGCATCAGTATTCTTGTACTTTGAGGCCATTATTAAATACAACTTGTTATACTATGATGGCCCATATTATTATTGGGATGGCTAAGTAACTGATGAGAGTAGCATGTTTAGTATGGGTATGTTGGATGGCAGAAGAAAGAAATGCTTTTCTTTTGCCTGCTTAACTCATTCTTGCTGGCAAGACCATCTATCTTGTTGCTGCAGCATTCCTTCTGTAATTTAGAACCAACTTCTTTGGCTTTCCAACATAGGCTGGAGACCAGGAACTCTTTAGGAATCTTCTAGGTCTTCAGCACCAGATTGGAACTCCTGAGACATCCAGCCCTGTGTACAGAACAACTACTACTAGATTCCTAGGCTCTCCGGTGTGAGACATTGTGGATTACCCAGACCTCACTATTCTGTAAGCTAATATAATAAATCCCATGTATATGTATTTATTTTCTATCAGTTGAGTTCCTTTAGAGAACTCTGATGAATAAGACCATATTCACATATACATCATACATTAGGAAAATAAGAGGTGGCAATATCTTTGTTACATTTGGGTCTTTCAGCACTAAAATTATTTTGTTAATTTATTAATTCATTCAGTAGACCTTTCTGGATACCTTTATGTCCCAGTCATCTGGTGAGGTACTAGAAATGGGACTATGTGGGCAGAGAAAAGTGACAAGGACAGACAGACAGTGTTTTAACACCTATTTGCAACACACCACAAACTATATTTGTGCTAATTCCATTTTGTAAATTCTGAAAAATTGCAGTGGCTTAATGAACATTTTGGGATGGGGGCTGTTCTAGTTTCACTTCTGTTGATGTGATAAAAATACTCTTAAAAAGCCGCTTGGGGAGAAAGGGTTTATTTTAGTGCACAATTATGGAGTACAGTCAGTCCATCATAGATAGAAAGCCATAATAACAGGAACTTAAACCAATTAGTTGTATCATACCCCCAGTCAAGAGCAGAGAGAAATGAATGTACATGTGTTCTCTTGTTTGTGTTCAGCTAGCTTTACCCTATGTGTAGTTCAGGATGCCCTGTTCTAGTTTCACTTCTGATGCTATGATGAAAAATATTCTAACAAAAACCCACTTGGAGAGAGAGGGTTTTGCAGAGTCCCTGCCGAGGGACTGGTGCCACTCAGAGTAAACTGGGCCTTTTCTATCAATTAATTTAAGACAGTCATCTGCTGGGGAGGCAAAACTCGGGGAGTGCTTCTGACTGCATTGAGCCTGGCACCACCTCTGTTGGGTGGTGGGCTTTAGGGAAGCAAGAAGACAGAGACACTTGGGAGGCCGAAGCTGGGGTACCCTGACTCCGAGACATTCATTCACTCCTGGCGTGCTGTACAGAGGAGTTAGAACGAAGGATCAGAGGAGGTCCACAGGCTCATGACGAGGCAATTGGAGGCCCGTGGGTGGGCTAAGGATGACTGCAAACCTGCAGTCCGGGAAATGGGGGAATGCTAGCTTAGTTTGTGATTCTCCTTATCTTAGCAGCAGTTGTCTGGAAGCACAGAGAGGCCTTCTACAGGAGACTTAGGCTGCGACTCTGTAGGTGAAGGCCTTCTCTATGCTTCCCACAGCAGTTTCAATGTAAGAAAACAGTCTATGTTTATCTGTACCATTTATTGTTTGTTTATCGTGGGAAATGCATACTGACTCCTCAGTGTCTGGGAAGGGAAGCTTATTGGCTAAATCCTTAGGTAGATACCTCATTAGCATGGGAGAACTCTGTCCTGGAGTTATGTGACCACAGGTCATGTTTCCTTATGTGGGGAGTGTGGCACATGTTTGAGGCCAGGAATCTGGCAGGGAGCTGCCTATGGTCTCAGGAGGGTGCTGGGGTGCCAGGGACGCTGATCCTGTCCAACCTACCAAGTTTCCTAGCACGTTCTACTGTCCCACAGTCCACAGATATATTGACAGACTAACCCAATGTGGATAATCCCTCACTGAAACTCTCTTCCCTTCTAGGTTCCTGTCAAGCTGATAGAGGTAATCAGCAGACCTCAGGATCTGTTGTCGTTTGTTTTGATTTTAAGACAGAATAGGGCTTCATCTTGAACTCACAGGATCTATACCTCATTCTACTCTGTAGCTGAGTTACTGTTGTATATATATAGTACTATACAAGGCTGAATATTTTGTAGGATCCTAAGATCTTAAAATTGGAGAGAAGCTTTGAGTGTTCATGGGTATGTCATCGTTGTCCACAAAGGGGAAGTAGCTCCTATTATTGAGAACTAGGTCTAGGATGGTAGAATATAAATACATCCTAGGCCAGTTCCTTGCATTTTCTATAGAAAGCATCCATCACGCCAGGTCTATAAGTGAGAAGTGACCAGTTGGCTTAATTGCAGGCTTCGTTGCTGCACATAGTGGCCCTGACCTTGTTATTCAATATTGTGAGTTGCTTTGTTCTGAAGTTTCATGATATCAGTGTTTTTATCCGAAGGCCAGCCTGTCCTTGAGATTCATGGCTTTGGCACCATCCTCCTCCTTGAGTCTAACTTTTCCATGAAGAATCTACAAATTCCCCACTTTTAAAAATCTGATATGGTAGCCAACATTTCCTGATGTAGGGAGTCATCTGGGAACAAAATGCAAAATAGAACATCGAAGAGATGCCATCTGGAATGATCAAGATGGGGATGTTTGTAAAGACAAGCTTGTAGTATGGGAGAATTGTTTTGCTTGCTTTGGGGTTGCAAAGAGTGATTAACATGTGTTGAAAGCCTCAAGCTATGAAACAAAACATTAGGTACTCATTGTGCCCCCATGGCAGCTTTTAACACATTGGGTTGGCTAGTTCTATATGATGTACTTGTTCAGGGCAGGTGAGCCATCCTGTGGATCACAGGTGGCAGTGCTTCTATAGTGACTTCTTAAGAGTTTACCTGGAAGACAGACACAGATACTCAGTTCATCAAAAGCATGAGCAAAACTAGTAGTTATATCAAATAAATGCTGGATATAAATGTTCCCTTAACTGTCTTTTAAATCATTAACCGCATTTCAGATGTTTTCAGAGCTTGTCCACTTTTTTCCACAGATATTCCTTTTCAGATTGCGTATCTCATCTGGGAAAATGTTTAGCTTGAGTCCTGTCTCTTACTCTGTATATATATCTATGATAGATTTTTTAGACTTGCCTTGCATGTGTTGATCTTGACAGTTTTGAGGTGACTTGGTCTTACAGTTTCATCAGTTGGGGTTGGCTTGATGTTCTTTGGGTGATTAAAATGGGATAGTGTGTTCTGGGAGTATGCTGGAGGTGAAGTACCTAACAGCCCTCTTCTATCAAGTATCAATATAGTCAACATAATATACTCTTGATATCCTCACCTTTGTCTTTTTGCTGAAGTCATGAGAGCTAAATGTCTGTTACGGAGTTTATGCTTTCCCCTTTCTATACATTGTTCATTCAAAGTCCACACTGGGCTAGATGTGATAAATTTCACTTCCTAGAGGTATATTGTTTATGTTTTACATAAAATATATATTCTGTTCACTAATCTCTCCATGGAATGCATTGGGCTTCCTTTGTAAATGTTGTCTTAGTGGACACAAATGCATTTACAGTTGCACATGAATACATGTACCTGCGCTAGAGGCTAGAACTCAACTATAGGTGTTGTTCCTCAGGCACTACTTACCTTGTATTGTGTGGCAGCGTCTCTCTCAATTACCTGGAACTCCACAAATAGGCTAGACTTGCTGGCCAGTGAGGCACAGAGATCTATCTGCCTCTGCACTTTAGCTTGTACTTATATGCTTTGGTTAAGCCTGTAAGAAACATTCAAATGGGTTTCATTGCAAAACAAAAACCTTGTGCATTGTGGTAGCTCATTGGATTTATGTAATATTTCATCTGATTTTCATAGATGCACCAGTAAAGTAATTCTGCTTTGCAGGAGCAAGTTTGGAGATAGTCAGCAGTTGCATGTTTGTATTCAGTCCTGTTGAATCAATTCAGTTGAAGTTTTAGGGGTTCTGTGGATGTTGTGAAGGAAGAATTCAGCCTGCATGCTTTGGGCAGTTAGCAGACCCTCTGCAAAAGAACACCTCTGTTAATTCAGCAAGAAGTTTAAGCAGAGGCCTCATTAAGTCTGTATCTTTCTCCTCTGAGTATTTTTAGAAGCTGCAAATATCAACCATAAATATTTAATGTTGTGTTTACAGACTTTAGCATCACAAAAGTACAAAAAGGTGACTGTGATGGAGCTCTTTGCACAGAGATTGGAGAACAAATATTCTAGAACCTTCCTTTGTATAAAGAATTTATCTCCAACATCCTATAGAATAGAGGCAAATAGCTCATTTTAAGAAACTCACAGACAAAGTATTAGTAATGAATTTACTCTTTGGATACTAGGCTCTTTAAGATGCTTTGTTAGTTGTTAAAAATGAATGAATGAATGAATGAATGAATGAATGAATGAATGAATGAATTGTCAGCAATTTGGAAAATGCAATTAAACAGGCAAAGATACAGACACACCCGTCCATAGAAATTTCCTGCCAACCTTTGTCTGTTTTTATGGGCATACCACTGGCTGTTTTTCTAGCTTTGAAATATGTGTCTATTTTAATTACTTTCCTGTTTTTGTAAAGAGATGCCATAGCAATTTGTAAAGAAAAGCATTTAATTTAGGAGTTGATGGTTCTAGAGGGTTATAGTCCATGATCCTCACAGCAGGGAGCATAGATGCAAGCAGGCATGGCACTGGAGCAGTACCTTTGAGCTCACATCTGAGCCACAAGTTTTAGAGTCTGAGAAAGATTCAACTGGGAATGTCATGGGCTTTTGGAACCCCAAAAGTCAAGTCCTAGTGATGTACCTCCTCCAATTAGGCCACACCTCCTAACTATCCCCAAATAGTTCCACCAAATGTAGACTAACAATTCAAATGTATAAGCCTATGGAGAGGGCATTTTCATTTAGACTGGCACAGTATCACCCCATTAAATTTTGAGAGAATACATGTGGACTAAAAATATGCATCCACATACCTCCTGTCAAGCACACAGTCTATGATTTATTTAGCACACGCGCTTGCATTTAGACTGCTTCCAGTTTTTGCTTTAGGGGAGATTGCTGGAAATAGAAGTGTAGGGCTCTTGAGACATATTATCAGATTGCTCTCTTCAAAGGTCAAGGAACTGGTACCATGGGGAGGCAGAGAGGTTGGAGGAATGGAGCGGAAAAGGGTTACAGTCAGATGAAACAGCTTACATGTTCACAGTTAACCAGGCCAGGCATGCCTGGAATCCTGTGTTTGCATTTTTCCCTTGCATTCCTTTGATTCTCAAAGGGGTGGAATTTTGGTCTTCATCTTCATTTCTTTTCCTGTATATGAAAACTCTGGGGTTCTCTTGATCTTAACACTATATGGGTTTTCTGTCAGCTGAAAGCACCCTACCTGACATTAGTCTCTGGACTTGAGACAGATGCTGAGTATAAGAACTGCATATTAAACAAAGGCTAAAGAGAACATGTTAACAACTCAGTGTGCTAAGACTGGACACAGCACCTGTGTAGTTAATTATAACACTTCTTTCCTTAAAAGTCAGTGATACATATGACTGTTAAAGTTTCTTGCTTATGGGCAATTGATAAACCTCCATCTCCTAGCTCTAGCATCTAGTCCTGAATTGGTAGATTTTTTAAAAAAAATATTTTTAAGGGCAGATGTTGGTGGCTTGGTTGCTAAAATTCCTTCCATACAAGGACATGAGTTCATATCCCCGAGGCTCATATAAAAGCCAGGCACTACAGTACACTTCTGTAACTATAGAAGTAGTGAGATAGGGGAGAAGGGTGGGTCTCTGGAGCTTGCTGGACAGATGGTCTTGCAATCAATGAGCTTCTAGTTTAGTGAAAGATCGTATCTTTAAAAATAAGGTAGAGATCTATGGAGGAGCACACCTAACACTGATTGCTGGCCTCCATGCACACCTACACAGATGTGCACATACCCACAAACATTACTTAGCTATACATACACACAAAATAAAGATGCTGTTCATTAATCAATATAAATGATACTGTTCATTATTGGTTGACATAGATCGAGTTATTAGGCAATAAAATACTGTTCTAAAATTTGGGTATAGTTTGACAAGCTTGTTTCTGCTTGTCATTAGCCAGAGTTCAGTGTTTCCCAAGAAAGAGTATGTGTTGATGCGTTTTGAACTACATACAAGTTAACTGAGTATTTGATGTAGCAAGCTGCACACTGTCTTAGAAGCACTGTGGTGGCTTGCATTTATGACATGGGGAGTACTTGTCTTCTGTAGTCCTCTGAAGTAAGTTTTCAAACCTATGTGTCTCTCTCTTTCTCTCTGTGTGTGTGTGTGTGTGCATTTGTAAAATTGTTCACATAGTAGCCATTAGGAGGCTGGAGGACAATCTTGGGTGTTAGATTTCTCTACCTTGTTTGAGAGGGTGTCTCTTATTTGCAATTTCATATTCTAGGCGGGCAGCATTTCTGAATCTCGTGTATCTACTTCCTGTCTCCTGGTAGGGGCTAGGATTACAGATACTTGTGTTACTATGCCCAGTTTTAACCTGAATTCTGGGGGTCTAAATGTAGGTCCTCTTGCTTGTGTGTCATCACTTCACCTCCAAGCCATCTCGCCTGCACTGTTATTTAGGCTTCATCTAGCACATCTCCTTTTATGGCTTTGCGACATCACGCTCTCGCTCCAAAAGCAGACCTAGTATCTATTCCAGCCTGTTCAGAGCAGGGTTTTCTTTAAGCTTGGTCTCTTTATTTCTTCCTAAGAAAGCATTTCAGAACTTGAAATGAAACAGAAGTAAGGCAAGGCAAATGATGATTGAGAAGTTACTGTTGGATTGCTCTGATAATTTTAGAGTAGATCGTCTGTGTTTTACAGTTTAACAGATTTAACTTGTTGATGGTGCTTGCATATTTTTGCTCAAAAGTATGCTGACTGGGTAAGTCAAGCTTCGAGTGAATCATTCCCTGCCAGGTTCAATATAGTTTGAGCTAATCCATGGAGATGTGGCTTGTGATTCATTTTTTTATCAATAGGAATTTGGGTGGTGCCGAGGCATACTAAGTCATACCCTTCTCTCAGAATGTGGCACCTGCTGCGTGCGAGTGACGGGAACTCGGATGCACAGGGTTTGTGCTACCTGTGCTAGATTCATCCAGAACAAACAACTCAGGATCAGGTGACTCTAAAAGCAAATCTCTTCTTCCATTTGATTTTCTTATTTGTTTGCTTGTTGGTTTTTTGTTTTTTCATAATAGGGCTTCTTTGTGTAGTCCTAGCTGTCTTGGAACTCACTCTAAACCAGGCTGGTCAGAACTCACAAAGATCAACCTGCCTCTGCCTCCCAAGTTCTGGGATCAAAGGTATGTGCCATCATCACTCGGCCGAGAACACATTTCCTGTTGGGCTTTAATTTCCATCTCATGGTGGGAACTACATACTTGCCACACAGATCCACAGTTCAGTTTTAAACAATTTCTTTGCTGGCACAAGGGCTCCTGAGTAGTTAGACTTGTCACTGTGGATTAAATACAGCTGTTCAACACTACTTGCCCCAGCATTTGAAAACATTTGTTCCTTTGTGCTTTTTGTTTTAATTAAACATAGATTTTTTCCATAAATATATTCTGATTATGGTTATCCTCCCCTACTCCTCCCAGATCCTCCCACTTCCCCACCCACCCAAATCTACACTCTTTCTTTCTCTCTCTCTCTCTCTCATTAGAAAATAGGCTAATAATAATAGTAATGATAATAAATGAGATAAAATTTAAAAAGAAGATATAACAAAACAAAAAGAGTCAAAGAAAAAGAAGAAACACATATAGATGCACATACACACACACACACACACACACACACACACACACACACACACACAGAACACATAGGAATCCTATACAAACAAAATCAGAAACCTTAATAGCTAAGCAAAAGACCTTTAAGAAAAAAGAAAAGCCCAGACAAAGCATTATGAGCCAAAAATACCATTAAGTCTGCTTCCTTTCAGTGCTTGCCTCCCCCATGTGTATGCTCCTGTATGTATGTGTACATGCCTCCTCCCCATGTGCAGATGCATGTGTGAATGTCTTTGGGGAAGCAGCAGTTGATATTGGAAGTCTTCCTCGGTTGCTCTCTACACTATTAATTGAGGCAGTCTCTCAGTTGAACTTCTGGCCTTGCCTTGGGAATCATTCCCCTGTCTTGGCTCATAAAACTCCAGAGTCTTCAGGTTTGCATTACTAGCCCTTTATCCACTGAGCCATCTCTGTAGGCCTCAGAACAGCTAAAATTTATAAGGGTCAAAGAGCTCAAAGGTCAGCTCACTGTCAGAACTATTTGCTCATAACTTTTTTATTCTGACACCCACAGCTTCTACCTGCATGCAGCTTGCTCTAGTATCTAAAGGAACTTATAATAATTTAGTATATTAAAAATAACTTCAAAGAAAAGTGCCTTTTTATTTTTCCTTGGGGATGACTTTTCTTCTGCTAGAACTCTATGAGATTATTAATGTGTTTCAAACTGGTCAAGGTGGGAGAAAGATGCTGAGAGCATAGAACTAAAACAGGGATTATATAGCCTTGAAAACAGTTACCTTTGGAGGTTGGAGATGGCTCAATATACCTATAACACCAGAACTGTGGGGGCAGACATAAAAGGATTCCAGGGAATGGCTGGCTGTCAGCCTAACTCCAACTTCAATGAGAAACTCTGTCTTGAGGGAATAAGGACGAAAATCATAGGACTCTCAGTGTCCTCCTCCGGCCTCCATGTACATTTGGGGGCATACATACACATTTAGACATATGTTACACACACAGATTTGAAGTGCCTTGTCATCATTGCCAGCTACCATTAACATGTTTCAGAGTCTGAAGTCTCCATTTATGCACAGTTTTCTTCAAGTAGGAATTGGAAATCAGCTACAAATGAGAAAGTTGAAAGAATCTAGTGCATTTATATTCTAATAGCTGGCCCTAGGTTAAATCAGTACCAAAGCTTTCTTTTCACTATATAGTACCATGATTTTTAACTTTATCTAGAGACTGGAGAAATGGCTCTGTAGTCAAGATTATGTCCTATTTTTACAGAGGACCTGAGTTTAATTTCTACCACCTACCATGCTAACTCACACACTGTAACTCCAGTTCAGGGGATCTGATGCCCTCTTTTGGTCTCAGAAGGCACTGTGCACATCACATGCAGGCACAGCACCATATATAGAAAATAAAAGTAAATCTTAAAAAGAATTACTTAGTGGGACTAGAGTAAACACTTTTTAAGATCACTGGCTGCTCCTACAGAGGACCTGGGTTCCATTACTAGAACTTATGTGGCAGTCCACACACTGTAACTCCAGTTCTAGGCAATGTGACACCCATCTTCTGGCCTCTGCAGGCACTGCACACACATGGTGCACAGACATGAAGGTAAAAATACGCTTACACATAAAAGTGACATTTACCTAGTATATTCCAATTAATCTAATTTCTATAAATGCTCCTTATATATTAGCCATGTGAACAGTGTGTAGATTTGCATGTCATTTTTTGTTGTGTGTCTACAGTTACAGTGATGATCTGGTCTGGCTTGAAGCTCTCAGGCTCCTTTTTGAAACTAGGCAAACCAACTCATAAAATGGAAAATACTTTTCAAATGGAAAGTTGTTCTATTTTTAGGCAGGGGTTAGTGTTAAACTAGGACAAGTTTGTGGTTATTAATGGATTTGGAAGTGGTTCAGGAAGAAAAATGCTGTAGACATGTAATTTAAAAATTTGTGTGTGAACCAATTAGAGAAGAATTTCATGACTGAAAAGTTCACTTTTTCATGTGTGCATTTCATGAGCTTCCAGTCACGTATTTTCAGTGAAAAAATTTACATCCAAGTTGAGATTTGGTGAATGTAAAAAATGAAGACACATTTGTCAGTCTTGGAGCTTGAATAATAAGAAAAATGCAAAAGGCATTAATACTATTTTAGCTCTTTCTAATGCTGAGATGAGGTCTTACTATGTAGCCCAGACATCTCCTCAAGAGCTGCCTGCCTTCTGGATGCTGGAATTATATACCAGGCAAACAATTTGAATCCTACTAGGTAAAGCATACATCTTGCATGTCACTTGGCATGTCATGATTCTCAGGACAAAAACCTGATTAAAGAAAAAAACAACAATGTGATATTTGTGTTTTATTGTTACAATGTTCACCAAAGAAGCATACAGCATAAATGTTAAAATATTGGTGGAACAAGGACAGAACCTAGGGTTTTAAGCACAGGATATGATCACTCTACTACTGATCTGTACACCCAGCCCTTGCTGAACATAATTTATAGTATTATTTTGGTATGCTTGGAGTGCTACAATTTTGACCTGTGTAATTTAAGAAATGTGTAGAATGTCACTTATCTTTGCTTGGTTGAAGAAAAGAACATTCTTCAGGACCTCTCTGTCATTTAAAAAAGACAAAAAAGAGAAATTGCTTTTTCCTGTAGTTGCTATAACGATTAGGCTATGGCATGTTTCTGTCCACATATTATCTCATCCTAAATATAACATGTGTTTGTATGTATATATACATATGTATGCATGTGACAAAGAAAAGGGGGCTTTCCTATTGAGTGGGGGTAGTCAAGGGAGGGATTCCAGGGATGGTAACTGGGAGTGGCTAGAGGAAAGAAGGGCGGAGTGATCCTCTATTTCAATTAAAAATATTAAAAGAATTTAATACTTTAGTCCTTGCTAAATTTTTCAGCATTAATTTTCCTTTAACAGAGCTTTGTAAATAATTTTAACTATTCCAACCCAGTATGTCCATTCTTTTTTAGGTTTAAGTGGGGAGAGGGGGGCGAGGGAGGGAGAGAGGGAGGGGTTCTTTACAGCATGAAGGAAAGGTATAATGCCACACAAAATGGAAGATGTATCCATTGTACTACTAAAAGTTGTGGGACTACAACTTTAGTCCAATTTAGATCCCTAGTGTTGTCTCTCTGTAGATTTTGCCTAGCTTGGACCTGCAGATCCAGGAAGCTAGTTCATACTCTGATGAAAAGTCAAGTGGGCAGGGGAGGGGAGCAATCTAAAATGAAAGAAAAAAACCCTAACACTACAGTAAATCCTGAATGATTAGTTTCATCACTCCTATCCTCTCCACCCCTAACAAAAGACTGCTCTCTGTAAAAGAGGTTCTGGTGGGCTAGGGTAGGAACAGGTTGTGATCTCCATTTCCATCCAGGGTACAAGTTCTCTGAAACTCCGAGTTTCTTTGTTCATAGTTAAAGTCTTACTGGAACTAAGCTCTGCAGTTGATTTTTATATTGAATATGACTATTTGATCCAATAGCAGAATAAAGGGGTGATAACAGAGGCAACATAGCCTCAGGCTGGTTTTGATCTATCCTCTAAGAATAAATTTGAGCCAGATGTAGTTGCAGCAGGTCTTGTAATCTCAGCACTCAGGAGGCTAAGGCAGGCAAACCCATAGTTCCAGGCTATTTCAGACTGCATAACCAGTTTTGAGGCCAGCCAGAACTGCATAGCAAGACCTTGTCTTAGGATAGAAATAGAAGATTTGTGGGTCAGAGAGGGTTAACTGGCTGAAACAAGTTTGACACTCAGTACATGGTTGTTGACTGCTACACTTGTCTTCAAGATTCAATTGTAGTTGTTGAAGACCTCAGGAGGATAGATGCTTGTTTGTTTTAGGTAAAAAAGTAAGTCTTAGTTTTGCTCATTTCATATGTATCCCCCTTTGTGCTTGGGATTCAACAACAACTTAGCTTCCTCATATTTCTGTTAAGCAGTCAATATATTCCCACTGAATTGGAGGTATGTCTCAAAAGTGAAGGTGCCCAACGTGAGAAAAGTCTTCAAAATTCTGATCCTTTGTTCATGCGCAATTTGGGAACAAGATTTGTATCTAACTAAGAGGCATTGTTTGTTTGTTTGTTTGTTTGTTTGTTTGTTTTCAGTTAACCTTGTAAAATAATATAAATGCCATTCTGGGTATTCTATGGTGACTTCTATATTAGAATATTTCACATATTCCCTCTGAATGATGTCCTCAAAATGGCATTTTATTTTTAATACTTTTACAATTTTTATGTGTTTGTAGTGTCTACGATATGTGTTTGTGTGAAGTGAAGGTATGCACCTGCCATGGTATACATCTCAGGCTCAGGTCAGGAGACTTCCTTGGGTTGGTCATTGTCTTCCACATTTTTTGAGATACTCTGGTTGTTGATTGCTACATATTCCAGGCTAGTTGGCCTGTGATCTTCCATCTCTTCTTACCAAATATCTGGTAGTCTGCTGGGATTATAGACATATGCTGCAGCTGGCTTTATGTGGGTCCTGTGGGTCCTGTGGATCCGAGATGAGATCTTTATGGCCAGTGCCTTCCCCATCTTAGGATCACACTTTGTGTTGTATTATTTGTTATCAGGAGCATCAACCCCAACCATCACACCTGTATCTCTGTAGCTTACATTTATTTAGCATATTGTTTTATTGAAATCATCATCTTAGAACCTGAGACAAATTTTGACAAGATCAAAGGGAAATAAGGTTGCAAAATTAGCCAGCACATTTGAAATTTACTTTTTATAGGAAATGGGACGTTGTACTTTTCTTTCTCTTTTCTGAAACTGCATTTGGAAATGATATTTGTATGAAAGAGTCTGGGAAAGAGGAAAGGAGTAAAACAGAGAAAGGTGGGCAGATAAAATCATCTGGGAAAACAGCCTGGAGGAACTGTTCAGAGTGCCATTCATGTAGTCAGATTGGCAAGACTTGTACAAATTTGAGAGTTAGTAAAGATTTTAATGTTCTCTTCCAGAAGGAAAAATCTGCTAGCCTTTTTTTTTTCCAATTTCGTTCTTTTTGCCTTGCTAAAACCCACTTGCTGCTTCTAAAAAAGTTATTATGATTATGTTACTCAAAGGACAAATTCATCCCCTTTTGTGGCCAGTTTAAGAACTCTTTAAAAGGTGTGTGTGTGTGTGTGTGTGTGTGTGTGAGTGTGTGTGTTGCAGCCTCCTGTAGTTTTAGCCTCCCTGTAGTTCTAGTGCTTAGAAATTGGTGACAGGGACACCCCAGGAGCAAGGTAGCTAGCTAAACTAGCTGAATGGGGGGAGGGTTCTGGGTTCAATAGAAAGACCCTGAGAAGAGATCTAGGAAGATTCATGATATCATCCTCTGCCACGTGCATGGGTGCCTACATTCATAGCGAATATGCATACACATATATACCATACATATTTGCATGAAAGAAAATCACCCAGTGTTCTGGTGATATATGTGAAGTTATCTTTATTGTGTCTGTTGTCTGGTAACAGCCTACATGTGTAGCTTTACCTGTATTGGAGTATATAACTTCATGTAGTAGAACTTGAAAGCACTGTCCCCATTCATTAGCACAGCAAGCTTAGATAATTTCCTACAAGACGCCCAGGCTTCATAAGGAATTCTGCTCATCTAATGACAGCTTGGAAATAATCTCCTCTTGAGAAGATTTGCTGGTTTACATGACTAGGGAGAATGTGTCCTCCTAGGAATATGGAGTATGATTTCCAAGAAATAAGTCCTCACTGGAATGTAGAGACAGGAGAAAAAAAAAACCCAACAACTTCTGCATAAATAGAATGTGATTGAGATGAACAAAAAATAATGTAGTCAATAGTTTGATTGTAAAGCACCAAGAGAATGTTGTCAGAATATCCCTTTGTGTGTGTGTGTGTGTGTGTGTGTGTGTGTGTGTGTGCATGCGCATGCACCTGCACACACTGGTATACTTGTGCCATTGTGTGTTGGTAGGTGAGAGGAAAATTTCTAAGTAATCTGGCCTCCACCTTGTTTGAAACAGAGTGTCTCTTCCTGTTTTGCCCTGCTTGTTATTCTGGGCCCTTTAACCCTTGAACAAGAGCTAATTGCCCTGTTTTCTCTTCTTGTCACTAGCTGTTTGGGGATTGCAGGTGTAAATCCACGCATCTGCATCTTATGTTGGTTCTGGGAATGGAACTTGGGAAGCCCAGCTTTGCAGGACTAGTGTTTTCGCCTGCGGAACCATCTCCTTGGCCCTCATGATCTCTGTTAGTTATTTTAAGCATTTTGACCCAGGCCATGTGGTATAATAAAATATTAGTGGAATGCCATGTCAGGGACCTACATTCAGGCTTCCCTGGCTGTGATTCTAGGGATCACATTTTCAGTTCTGAAAGTCTTAATGTGATGTGTCTCTGTTTCTGAGTATCTTTATAGCACATGGTACTTGGCATGTTATTGATCCATTCAAATGGACTTCATTGTATTTGTGTTGGCTTCAGTACTCCATATTCAGACTAGTAATCCTTAAAGGACTAGCAGTGATAATAGGTTATGGTAACTCTGCTCCCTTACTGAGAAAGACCTTAAATGGACAGGCATTTAAGAATATTTTTTAATCCCTATTTTGAGCTTCTTTGAGTCTTAGATGAGAGCAAAGCTTGCTTGGCCCTTCTACTCTAGAGTTTGTCTTCCTTTTAATTAACATTTGTATTTATTATTGTTAGAGAAGAGAAGTGGAAATGGCAGTAAACACAAGTGCCTTATGGGTGAGTATGTGTGAATGTGCCACAGTATGGAAATAGAGATCAGAAAAATACCTTACAGGAGTCAGTACTCTTCTTCCAAAGTAGCTCCTGCAAATTGAACTCAAGTTGTCAGGCTTGTGTGGCAATTACCTTTACCCTAACTACCTCAGTCATTATATCACATGACCTATATCTTAATGTATATCATTCATAATACAGAATTTGTAATACTTGGCACCTCATGAGATTTATGTTAGCTGCTTCATCATGATGACCCATGGCTTTTATTTAAGTCACAGCTTGTGTGAAGTGTTTGTTGTCCCAGTGGTCTCACACTGTAAACCATCTCCTTTGTATCTGCCACCTCTGAGAATGCACTGGTATCCCTCTTCTTCATTCACAACAAAGGCAATATGCAAAGGAGGACTAGGAACCATGCCACTGCATGTCTTTGCTGGGTATGGGGAGGAATTCTGCTTTTTTGCTAGTCTAGTGTTTTCTACACACTGAGTCCATTCCAGACAGTAAGAAATGGCACTAAGGGATTAGTTCTTGCAAAATATCTGAGTGTTTATGTTAGGAACTGAAAAATACGTGTCTTCAGAATATCTGGAAGGTTTTTGCAAGGCTGTTTGTGCCCACCTCCTCAAAACCTCATCAAAATACCAAGTTTGGTATTCTGAAGTTAAAGATCTTAGGGACCAAAAACTGGGCCATGATCCATCTTGTGTTCCTCCCCTCTCCACTCATGTTTCTTGGTGACAGAAAGCAGACCTGTGTTACCTTGGAGTGATATGTACTCTACATCACTTGGAGTTATGACCTCACCAAACTGTGTTGTGCCTGTGTTCACTGTGGTGACAGCTGTAGATTATCTATTTTCACTTTTCCATGTGTTTGCAGTGCATTGATTAATCAGGCCATGGTAATGTGCATCAAGGTAGAGGTTGGGAAACTATTGCCTATTGGGCCACTCAGCCCCAGTTAGTTTTTGTAGGTAAAGATGTCTTGGAACACATCTGCTTCTTATTGACTGCTTCTCTGATCCTACTTAAGAGTACAGTACTTGCCTTGATACTATAGTTGCAATATCTGTGATAATCACTCTTTGGTCTTGTATATAGCAGTGTGCTGGCCCCAATCTGTCTTCCTGCAGCATCCCCCACTGCGTTGCATATGTAGGTTAAATTCATTTCAGAAAGTAGACTGTGACAAAATATCTGACAAGATCAATTTACAAAAGGGAAGATTTATTTTGGTTATGAGTTGTATCCCCATATCATGCCCCTGTGTGCTTGGGCAGAACCTAGTGGTCAGGGAAGCATGTGGCATAGAAAAAATAGTTTCTGTCACAGCAGGACAGGGTCAGGGTAAGATGCAGTCTGTTACCTTTTACTCCATCTATGCCCCAACTTTCACCTTCTACCACTTCCTAGTAATGTCACCATGTCATGAAGTCATGAAGGGATCAATCCATCATCTGTATGGAAACAGCCTCATAGACAAAACCAGAGATGTGCTTCATTAATCTCCCAGTTAGCCCTCAGTGCAATCTAGTTGACACTTAAGACAAACCATGGCGGAGGATCAGTAGCTGCCATAGTTTGAGGTTGAAATGTCTCCCCTACACTTTGTATTAAATGCTTGTTTCCCATCCCATTGAAGGCATCATGGAACCTGTAAGTGGGGCCTAGTGAGAAGAAGTTGAGTTATTGGGGTGTGCACTTGGAGGGGATATTGTGGCTTCTGCCCCTTCTGTTCCTTTATTTCATGAGGTGAACTTCTTCCATTGAAAGCAGCCTCACAACAGGTCCAAAGGCAGCAATTGTGAGCCCAGATAAACCTTCCTCCTTTATAATTGACTGGCTGTGACAAAGAGTTGATGAGGGTGTAGCCTTATAAGATGTGTTTTTATTTACATTGATGATTTTGTAGGCTTTTTGTGTGCTTCTTTGTTGGTAGATGTCCGTAATGTGATCTAATAACTATTAAAAAGCCTAATAGAAATCCACCTGCCTCTGCCTCTCAACTACTGGGATTAAAGGCATGTGCCACCACTGCCTGGCTCGAACATCAGATTTTAAGATCAGACATCAAACTTAATACTGGCATGCTGAGGAATGATGTAGGAAATTACGAAGTCTTTGCTTTTCACAAGTAAGCTGTGCTGGTTCTGTAAGAGTAGAAGTCTGTGTTCATAACATATAACTGTCTAAAACCTGAGCGTGTGGTGACGACATGACAGTTTGTGTGTTATAGTTTTAGAAGCAAGGCTACAGTGAGGTTATACACAGGCAGCATGGGCAAGCCCTACTGGGAGCCCCTTGTATTCTTTACAAGTTTGACTTTGAATTGATTCTTGGTTGTGCATTCAGAAACCTTGAACTATTGCCAACTGTTTTTGGTAAGCCCTCAATTTGGCTACATGATACCAAATGGGATCATACCTGCAGCTTAAGAAGTTATGGTCTGAAGGAAGGGTATTCCAACATAATATGAAAAAAAGCAGTAGAATGGTAAGGTGATCTGAAGAGACAATTCATAAATTGTCAATTTTCACCTTCCTGTGACCATTGCCATAGTTTCACGGGTAAAAAGAAAATTGAGGATGGTGGCCTGATTTTTAATTCCCAGTGAATAAAGGTTCATGGAGAACTGCCCTACTTCTTGGCACTATTATTATACTTATTTTTAAGTCATAAGCATCTTGGCATACTTTGGTTTCAGTCAAGTATTATCAAAAAATTTCAAGCTTGCAGAGCCTATTAGGAAATACACATTGGTTTTATATTTCTTCTGGAGAAAACATGGACTCTGTGTGTGTGTGTGTGTGAACGCGCGCACATGTGTGTTTTTCTTCTTGTTTCAAAAAAGAAGCATCTCACCTCCACCTGGTCTCTCCTGACATTGCCTGACTGTCCCTGGAAGGGAAATCGCTCAACTACTGACAACATGGTGCATGGCTGTAAAAAGGAATGAGGTTAGATCCTTGCTGCTGAAGGAAGCAATTTGGAAATATGGTCACTGAAAGAAGCCAGACACAGATGGTCACTGTGTGATGTATATTTATGAAATGTGTTGACTAGGCAAATCCACAGGCATCGATATCCAACTAGCAGCTCTGATATTACCAAGAGGAGGTGTGGGATGATTATGAATAGGTGGAAAGTTTTCCTTTATTGTGATGAAAGTGTTTTGTGGGTGGTGGTTCCTTAAGATACTTAAGGTACTAAATACCACATTTTCAAAGTGATTAGTTCTATGTTAAGTGATTTTATTTTACTTCAACTAAAACCAGAGAACAATCTTGAAGATGCTGGGTTATAATTAGTGATAGGGAACTTGAATTGGGATGTTCTTATTGTATTGAATACATGAGTATTCAATAATAAGTACTAAATTTATTTGTGATAATGAGTCTTGAAGACAGAATTTCCTCTTGTGAGGAAAATACTTTGAAATTTGGTATCATGTTTAAGGAGAACTCTTTAAATTGCTAATGCCCTTCTCATAGGCTGAGAATGTGATCCCCTAAGATCCCTCAAGCCTTTGAGAGGAGCACTTTTAGTTACCATTTATTGCTTATCTATATTACTTTTTTACATGCAATTTAAAAGTTGTGCATAATCATACATGGCTCAGTGGATGATCCACTTACTATATAAGGATAAGGACCAGGCTTTGAGCCCCAGAACCTACATAAAAAGTAAATATAAGCCTGGTGTGCAAAGGGCAGGGGGAATCCCTGGAGCAAGTTGTCCAGTTAGACTAGCTCAACTTGTGAGCTCTCAATTCAATGCGGGGCTATCTCAGTAATGTGCAGAGCAATCAAGGAAGTTACCCAGTGTCAACCTCTGGCTTATACACATGCACAAGTGCTGAAAAGTTTATACCTGGGCTGCTGGTGGGCTAGGTGTTAGGGTGCATGCCTTTAATTCAGTGCTCGCTGTGCATACAGTACCATCACCTGGAATCCCAGATGTAGCCTATGGTCCCTATTGCTCCCAGAGTTCACTTGTAATCCCAGTTCACTTATCCCAAGGACTCTTTGTAGCACGCATTAGAGATCCCAGCACTTGTCCACAATCTGTGCCCTCTTGTCTGGTCCCAGCACATTCACTTGTGGTTCCAGAGTTGGCCTCTGGTCTCAATGCATCTCTAAAGTCCCCCATAGTTCTAGTATTTGCCTGTAGCCAATACCCTGGAGCATGAAAGAGGAAGATTGTGTGAATTAAAGGCCAGCCTAGACTATATATAACATCCCCAGTTCAAACAACTAAAGAAAACTAAAAATTCTTATAGTATTTTTCAAATAAGGAAATTTGTTCTGAAGCACTGTAAAGTGATGAACAAGGTTTAGAGCAAAGCAGAAATGGAGAAACCTACATGTTTGACTTTAGAATGGACCTTAACAGAGGCGGGTTATTGAGTTTGGACATTTGCCTACATCTGTGTGACTTCTCAACAGTAAGTAGATGAAGAGTTAGAGGGTAGAATAGTAAGTAAGTGAATGTGGTTCCTGAGCACTCAAATAGTACATTAGTGTATTGAGATGGCACATCAGGGATATAGAAGGAATACCTATTGAAAATCCTGCAATCCCAGCATAGAGAAGGCTGAAGGAGAAGGATATCATTTTCAGGGCTAGTCTGCATCATTATACTGTCCCAAAAGAAAAATAGAACTGGGCGGGGATGCTTAGCCTGTGCGAGTCCCTGGATTCCAACCCACACAGGAAGAATTCCAAACAAATCTTTCTGAACTCTAGTATCCTTGTGAAAATATTTTACTCCTTCTGGTATTTTGCAATAAAGACAAACAGGAAGAAAAGAAGTGTGGCAGATTGTGTAATTACTGTGTTAATGTGTGTTATCAGCTATTGCAGTGCTCTGTCAACATATATGGTCTATCTCCCCTACAAGCACTTCCCCTCCTTCAGGTTACATTTACTGTACATATTCTATGTCCAGACATTCTGTGTCCAGCCTAGAGTGCAAAAATTAACATGGGATGGCATCCTTCTATTAGCCAGAAACATAAAAGTGCATGCTTTGGATAATGCAAGAGAGGGAAATACAGATACAGTTGTGGGGAGGAGGGGAAGGCTGGGGGATACCTTATGCCCCTGGAGTTTTGTGTCCAATTTAGAGCATCAGCTAAACAGTAAAAAATACAATGAGACTCTTAGTTATTTTTTTTTTTATTATTATTCTGATAAAATGCCATGACCAAGGCAAACTTGTCCTTAGTCTGGAACTCACTGATTGAGCTAGACTGGCCAGTGAGCTTGAGTGATCTTCTTGTCCTTACCCAACAGCACTGGGGTTACAGATGTTCACTGCCATGCCCAGGTTTTATATGGGTTCTGGGGACCTGTGCTGAGGTCCTAGTGCTTGCCAAGCTATCACTTTACCCACTGAACCATCTCCTCAGGCCTACGAATACCAACTATTGATGATGGTTCTGTTTTAGGTACTTACTAATCATGGGGAAATCTATCTAAAATAGCTATTAGAATGTTTAGTTTCTTGTTTTGATTTATTGTTTTCAGTAATCAGCTGTTTTATTTTTGACAGGTTGTATAACCAGAAGAATTAACCAAAGTCATAATTCCCCTTTTTGTGTGTGTGTGTGTGTGTGTGGTGTTGATCACACACAGATGATAAAGTCAATTAGGCTTACACAGTTTCACAACATATATAAAAGATAGTCTTCAGTTTTGAAACTCTGATTTGTGAGTTACCATCTGTTTTGGACCAAGGAAAATAGAAATTCATTTCTAATTTTTTTCCTGAACAGCTTGTAATAGGAACTGTTAGTATATTAATTGCTTATTGAATTATGATGGGGTTTAATCTTTTAATTTACAGGCAATTTGGAGCTTATTGTGGTGACAGCTGCTTATATTTTGATACTTTGTAGCATTTAGCTATTTCATCATAAGGCTTATCCTTCTCCCACCCCATAATTTGCAGCTTATCCTAAGCAGTCATTTGCTTCCTCTTCAGCTTCCTTTAAAGAGTTTTGTCCTTTTTCCACCACGTTTTTCCTTTAAAAAGACTTATTTATTTTTTATTTAGTGTATATGAGTGTTTAGCTGCATGTATATATAGGTATCACATAGATGGAGTACCTGAGGAAGCCAGCATTTTTAGGAAAGGCAGTTACAGATCATTGGAGCGGTCATGTGGGTGCTGGAAACTGACTTAAGTCCTCCTGAGTCCCCTCCCCTCCCCGGCCCCTCTTTCTCAGTGGATTTTTTTTTCATAACAAAATTTGGTTTTATTTTATAAGTATATTCCTTTGTGCCTGATTCTTTCTGGTTTGGTAATTTTTAATTTCATTCAGAGACTTTTTAGGTGAATTTAGTATGGGTCTTATTTTTATTTCTAAAATCCTTATGAGTTGTTTCTTTTTTAATATGGGAATGAAATTTGGAGGCCTGCGAACTTGCCTGTCAAATCTCTTTCATTTCCTTCTGTTAAACAGCAGAACCGTAAACATGACTATAGGAATGATTTGCTTGCTTTTCCTGAAAACAGTTTATGATGGTAATAAGCAGCAACTTTACCCACAGTTTCACTGGTGGCTTTGAGTTACAGTAAACCTGAACCTTTTAGCTATTACTCAAGATGATTAAGAAATTGAGAAGCAAGAGTTCAATTTCCTTGGTTCTTGTACTTTCTGATGGTTTTGGGTAGATTAAAGACTAGGAAGCTGGATTCATTCACAAATAAGGAGATTTTGCAAAGTTAGAAGTACATCACATTAGCAACTGCTGGTTCGATGATTTGTGTTCCTAGTTATTGAAAAAAATTATCTGTTATTTTTTCTGCAAAATCACTTCAGGGTCCTGCAAGATAGTTTAGAGGCTAAAGATACTCACCAGCAAGCTTGTTGGCTGACCTCCGTTTACTCCCAGGGATACGCATGGTAGAAGGAGAGAATTGACTTTGGAAAGTTGTCTTTCGGGTGCTGCAATTACACACACAGACACACAGTAAATAAGTAAGCAAGCAGGTTTTTTAAAATTCCAGGCAGAACTCTTTGAAATGGCAATTCATGAAAGCACTGCTCAAAAGGTTAGGAAGGGCCTGGGGTAGAATTCTTGCCTGGCTCCTGAAGTGCTGTAGGTTTTTCTCCTAGCACCAAGGAAAAAAAAAAAAGAATAAAGACATATTAGTTGATGGTGTCTTTGCTTTTAAAGGAGTCAAAGATAGGATATAAGTTGCAAGCATGATATATGAGCAGGTGTGCCGATTAACAAGCATGGTAGATGTACTGTATATGTTATAACATGGGTGTCTGAGGTATCTCTGAACTTCATTGTGCTGTCTTTACCTGAGGGTGTGTATATATTGTCAGTTGCATAAAGCACTGTCCTAAAAACTAAAGTGCCTTCTAGGACATTATATTAAGTAATAGCAGCAGCAAAATCTGTGCAAGTATTGATTTTTGTCACTTCAGAATTGCTACATGCATAATAATGCCTGGCCAGCTATTTTAATCCCTATTCCGTTTTTATTCTTTGCATCTAGAACCTGTATCTTCATCTAAAAGGTGAAGACAAAAATGATGAACAAATAAAATGACTTAGGATAAGAAGGATGTCTAAAGGAGCAGGAGGGGTGAGATGCAGATATGCTGCCTTCATGGATTTTTATGACATTGTTTGCAAATCTTTCTGTTTCTATGTAGGGTGGTCCTGGACTTTGTGAGCACCTCTCAAGTTCTGTGATTGGATACTGGGTAGCCCACTGCTCCAGAGGTCTACACATGCACTCACTGTGACGGTAAGGAGCCTCCTTCCATGGGGCCACTCTACCTTGTGCCTGAAAATCCATTTGAGAAGTAGGCCTGCATTCTGCAAAGCTCTGCACTTGTTTCCAAATTACGTTTAATAAAGAAATTGCAGGTACTTGAGCTGAAATTGAAGGAGAGAGGGAAGGCTGGAACATCAGCAGCCTACTGGGGCTTTCATGCTTACTTTTCACCTTAGATGACCCACTAAGAGTTTTGGATTTTGGCTGAGCTAAAATAAACTTCTCCAAGTGTTACTGTGAGGAGACAGCAGTTTGAAAAATCAATCTTTCTTGTCAATATCATGAGCTACAAGGAAACTGCCACTTTTATTAGAATGGGACCCAGGAGGATACCTTTATTTGTATCCCACATGTGAATTCACTGCTTCATTAGTTTGTGAATATGAATTATGTCTGTCTGCAGACTGACTTGCTGACTGACTTGGAAATTTTGTAGAAAGTTCATGCAGATTCCCCTGCATAAATCTAGTCACAGGCCAGGATTTACCAGACTGCAGACAGTGGTGTGTGTGCCAACTGATCACTTGAAATACACATCCAAAATATGCTAGGAAGTGGTTAGGGGTACAGCTGAGCTGTAAGGCATCTGCTTATCGTGGATGTAGCCCAAGGGTTCATCCTGAGCACTGTAACAGAATAGTAAATAAATAAGCAAGTAAGTAAATAATTGTTCTTTTGATTTGAGGGTTTTGTTTTATTTGTACATTTTTATATGTTCGGCTACATTTTAATAGCTTTTAGTAACTCTGACCCACTTTAAAAAATATATCACAATGTTTATTATATCACTTCCAGAATATAAAGCTCTTCCAAAGGACTCAGGTTTGATTCACAACCCTGAGCTTGACAGCTCACAAGCATCTGTAACTCCAGTTCCAGGGAATCTGATGGTCTCTTCTAGTGGACACCAGGCATACATGTAGCACACAGACACACACGTAGACAAAACATCCCCCCCCCCACACACAAAATAATAAAAATTAAAGCTTCCAAAATATTGATGGATATAGTAGCTGCTTTAAATAGTTCTTCGCTAATGAAGATCTGGAACTATTATATGGCCAAAAATCTCTACCCCAAAATAAATACAACAAAGAAACAAACCATGTCCATACAAACTCTTGCATGCCAGTATTCAGGATATCATTTTCCAGAGCAGGCAATTTTTTAGATTTACAGAACAGTAAATCTAAAAATGCCTGAAATATTGTGGGTCTTGTTCTAGTAAAATCAATTGCTTTCTGTTGTAGAAATAGAAAAACCTGCCTTAGACTAGGAAAGACCAAGAGAGATTGGGGTGTTATTGTATTAGGCTGTGGGGGTGTTATTGTATTAGGCTGTGGGTTTGTTACTAAAAGGAAATGTGTGAGGCTGGCTACTTACTCAAATATACAAGTTTGTTTAGCTCATAGTTTTTGAGCCTGAAAGTCCAAATATCATAGATAGGTAGGTCTGTCTCGTATGTGAGCCCTGTAGCTTCACTGTCTTCATTGTCATCACATCACACTGCTAAGAGGGATTACATCACAACACCAGGACACAGAGAAGGGGTAGGGGCCAGTCTGTGACCTCAGGAGACCTTGCCTTTTTTTTTCCAACTTTTATTAGATATTTTCTTCATTTACATTTCAAGTGTTATCCAGAAAGTTCCCTATATCCTCCCCCCTCCCGGCCCTGCTCCCCTACCCACCCGCTCCCACCCCTTGGCCCCGGCATTCCCCTGTATTGGGGCATATAAAGTCTGCATAACCAAGGGGCCTCTCTTCCCACTGATGGCCAACTAGGCCATCCTCTNATCCTTTCCCAGTCTGTTGGTGGCCCTTTTGTCCTGTTGACAATATCTTTTGTCTTACAGAAGCTTTGCAACTTTATGAGGTCCCATTTGTCAATTCTTGATCTTACAGCACAAGCCTTTGCTGTTTTGTTCAGGAATTTTTCCCCAGTGCCCATATCATCGAGGCATTTCCCCACTTTCTCCTCTATAAGTTTCAGTGAGACCTTGCCTTTTAAATGTCCACTACTACACTGATGTCAACATGTCACTTTTGGGGGGACACACTCAAACTGTTGTATTCAGTCCATAGTGATGAGCAAGCATCTTCTGATGGTTTATGTCTTGTGGGTCAGGGAACCTATGGGGAAGCCATTTGAACTTGCTGAATGCCAATCAGCTTATGGATATAAACTCTGGTGATAGGTGCTGGGTTGCTAATCTCAAGCTGGTGAAACACAAATGGTTTCTCTCTTATCTGTTGTAGCTGTTTTGAATTGGAGATAAAATCTCGACTCTCAGAGACAGGCTCCACAAGATAGGCCCTTGATATGATATACCTAGTATCAGGACTGAGATTGAGGGACCCTGCTCACTGCTGCTCTTGTCTTTTTATTTTATTTTACATTTCAGGTATTAATCAGTCTTGGGGCCAGGAAGATGGCTCAGGTGGGAAAGTGCCTCTCACATGACCATAAAGGACCTGAGTGGATTCTTGATACTTAAGTAAAAATTGGGTGCAGTGAATACTCAATACCAGGATTTTAGTGTGTTGCCCCCAAGGATTCAGACGCTAGAAGCAGTTGGGTAGTAGATATTTAAGAGCCATGGCCTACTGAGCTCACTAAATGGCTTCTCTTCTTCCCTCCTCTGTCTTCTGGTCATGTGATAGTGTTATGTACTCACTTGTAAACCTTGTGCTGAGGCAGGGGAGGAACTAGTAGATCCTAGAAGCTAACTGACCACCCAGTCTACCCCAAATGGAAACTTCCAGGTTCACTGAGATAACCTGCGCCAAAAATTAAGGCAGAGAACAAGAGACCAACATCTGTTTCCTACCTCTGGCTTCCAAATGTGGACATACATATGTGCCTACACACATATTCTACACAAAAACCACACAAAGTGTTATCAGTATCGAACTAGCTATAGTGAACCCAGGAAGCTGAGGTAGGAAATTGGTTTAAGGCCAGCCTGGTGTATATAAAACAAGACCCTGTCTCAAAAAACAAACAAGCAATAAAATAAAACCACAAAAATTTTATCAGTCTTTTGACTGGAATTTAAACTGCTAAACATTTAATCAACAAAACTTAGTGCCTGTGAAAAGAGGCTTTCCAGATTTTAGGATGTGAATGCTCCCAACAGGTTCGTGTACTTGAATACTTGGTCCCCAGATATGATACTATTTTGAGATGTGTGTCACTTTAGGCAGTGAGGCTGAGGTAAAGGAGGCACCAAGCCTCAACAGTTAGAGCTGAGCCTGGTTCCTAGACAGGCTTGGTCCTGTGTGTTGGTATTGTCCAAGCCACCTAATTTACCAGTCTTGGGGGAGAAATTTTAAGAAAATCTTACTGCTTGGCTTGTGCATATCCGTACTACTGTGAAGTGGACTTCCACAGCAGACGTCTGCTCTTAACCACGTAAACATGTCCAAGAATATTTACTTCTGGGTCTGCCTTCTGCATTCCTTTTGTGTAACATTACCATCTGTCATGGGTGTGCACATGGGGTCTAGCGGAAAACCTCAGGAGGGCAAATTTTAATCAATCCAGTAAGGCAGCCAGGCACAATACAACCCTCTTTGGCATGCCTTTTGCTGAAAATAATCTCATTTGAAAACCAGAATTCTTTTTCTAACAGAAAACTCTCTTTTTCTCAACCCTGTATTTAAGTCTTCACCAGATTTTAATTATATTTTAATAAATATAAGCCAGTTCATGTTTACAGTACAAAAATACAAAGTGGAAAGCTCAAAAAACACACACAGATATATAAATGCAACATAACTGTCCCTATAGATCTAGTTCTGAATGAGGAGGAGGGTGTAAACACATAAAACAAGATGTAGTGCCATGCACACATCACCTAATTCTGCTGACTGATTTGTGCATGAGGGATGAGGGATGCATGTGTGTCTAGGGGTGTGTTTGCTCATATATACAGGCACATGTGGAGGCCAGAGGTCCATGTCTTGTGCTCCATTGCTTCTCCACATTTATTCTTTGAGTCTCACTGAACCTGATGTTTGATCCTTTGCCAAGGCCTGCTAACCATCAAATCCCATCTCTGCCTATCTCTGTGCCACAGCACTGAGGTAACACAGCACATGCCATCCTTTACATGGGTTCTGGGAATCTCACCCAAAGTCCTCATGTTCACATGGTAGGCACTTTCCCCACTGAGCCATCTCCCCAACCCTCGCCTGCTTTTTCTGCCTGACATTGTCATAGGCATTTTTCTCCTAAGTATTGTTTTAAGGGCTGCATTTTATTCCACTGTGTTATATTTCTTCCCAATCTTTACTTATTTGCATATTTTCCACAATTGAGATCAAACTATAAAATGCACATTGGCCACGTTTTTGTGTATTTCCTTCCCTTCTCCCATTGTTAATCCAATGTACAAAGGAGTATCTATAGTAGAAGAGGAAAGACATTTACTGAGAGCAGACCTCGTGTCATTGTATTAGTCTGTTGTCATGAGGAAATTTCCAAGGCTAACTACTTATTAATGAAAAGAATTTTGTCTTAAGGTAGCTACTGATTTTTGAAATGAAAATAAATGTAACTTAGAGACTGAGATATTATGGAGAAAAAAAGCCAGGGATTTAAGAGCTGCTAAGACTAATACAGCAGAGAAACTGGCACCTTATGAAAAATTATTTAGTATTTATATATGCATGTAACTTTTGGCTTTCTGCTCTTGATGGAAGGGGTACATTGAAACCATTTTTCATCCTCTGTGGTTGGCTGTCTTGGGTTCTCATGGAAATAGGTCCTGAGTCTCAGCAGATAATTCCTTTTACCTCATACTCTTCCAGCATAAAAAACAGCATGCTAATAGCAGGAACAAGATACTTTCTTACCTCTCTGAGAAACACAGGCAGCTTGTCATGGCCATAAAAGTTCTCTGAATCATGGGACAAACTGAAAGGAGAATTTTTGCCATATAATGACGTGTCAGATGTATTACCCACACTAAAATGTGAGTACCTTGTACCATCTTCTTCACTGCAGAACAAAACTGCCCTCTTGTGGCAAGTAATGAATTCGTTCTCTGTGTCCTTAAAGCAGCACCATCTCTCTAAACTAGGAAAGCCTCCAGTTTCCATTTTTAATAATATTGAATAGCAATTTAGATCTTGTTGATTTTGAGCAACCCTCTTGTTTCCCCAGGAATAATAGATATTGAATACTATAAGCACACATGAAAACCGGTAATAAATAAGTCACTTAACCATCTGTGGATATGGAATCTTGACCTGTTTTGTGAAGGAAAGGGAATTTCTGCAAACTTGAAGTCTTAAAAAGAAGACAAACAAAAACAGCAGACATAATGTTCTCTTAATTTCTTGATATCTCTAACCCAATTATTATTTCTGTTGACACTCTAGTGCAAGAGGTCCAGAGAGCAGGGAAGGAAGGAGTGGGGGGTTGATTTAGTTGTGGCTTCAACTCCAGATAGAATTAAGTTACTTTCATTATTTCCATTCCTGTACAGTCCCAACTCCAAAGACTTCACATCAACTACTTGAAGATGTCTCCATTAAAAACTTAGTTCAGGCAAGAAAATAAACTCAGATGAAACATCTTCCCTATTCTGTTTGGAGCTGGGCATTTCTATGAGCATAACAAATGTTCCATTTTATTTGTAACCAGGAGGGTTGCAAAACATTTCTTGAAGACTCTCAGAGCTTCAAGCTGAAGTGTGTGCTGTCCTACTAATTGGTCATGTGTTAAATGAGAGCTGAATTTCCACTTGTATGTGGCTGGAGATGGCCAGTGTGGCTCTCTGCATTGCTGTTTTCTTTGATGGGCTTTGTGAACCTCTCCTTTTCTGAGTGACAATCACTGGTGTGACTTACTATAGAAAATAGAGTCCAAATCTGTAGTAACTGGGGTATGCTTTCCTTACTCATTCACATGACCCCTTTGGGTAATTTAAGCAACATTTTCAGAGTTGTTGGATAATAATACTAACATAAATGGATTATCTGTCTCATACCCTCTATTCACAAGACTCAGAGTATTGCGGAAGAAGAGGTGCAAAGATTGTAAATGCCTGTGGTTGGGGGACTATTGCAAAATAGCATCTTCTGGTCATGATCACTGAACTCACAAATTTACAATAGTTGTTGCCCGTTCAAGATCAAGGCAGTCACTATTCCAGCATGGATGGGAGAGGGATTCACAAGGCCCTTCCCCTAGCTGAGGGGCTATTGACAGTTGATGGATACTGGGGCTGGTGGTGGAGATTCAGATCTCTTTTAAGGTAGATTGCCCATGGTGGTCTGCTATCCATGCATGTATAGATTCTGTGGATTATAAAAAGAGATAATGGGGCTAGAGAGATGGCTCCTGGCTACTTCTCCAGAGGACCTGGGTCTTATTCCTGACATATATGCACCATTCCCTATCTAGACTCTGTGGACACTAATATACATGCCTGCAAAATAATCTATATTTTTTTTTAATGAAAAGATGAAAAGATGATATGGGGGATAGAATCCAACAGTTAATAGCACTTGTTGCTCTTGCAGAAGATGCAGATTCTGTTCCAGCATCCAGATGGCAGCTCACAACAGTCTGTTTTAGAGGATATGATGCCCTCTTCTGGTCTCTGCAAGTACTGCACACACTTGGTACATATATGTATGTGAGGGCAAAACACTTATATACCTAAAACTAAAATAAGTCTTGTTTTTAAAAAAAAAAAATGGAAAATGAGATTGGACTCCTGGATTTGGAGGTACAGGAAGTTGTGAGCTGCCTGGTGTGGGTGCTAAGCAGTATGTACTCTTAACCACTGAACTGCCTCGCCAGCCCCTTATTTAACTATGTGTTTAAGACGAGCAGTCTTCAGAATATATTTCAAGAGTCTCCCATTTACTACCTTCCATGATCTAGCCTGGAAAATAATAATAAAATAATAATTTACTTGTTTTGATAAGACCATTTTTCAAATTATTTTCTTTCTGTCACTCTAATAACCCAATATGACATCTGCCATTCCATAACAAGTTGTTGATAGAAAAATCAGATGTTTGCAGCTGTGTGGGATGTAGAGAAGCCCTGAGACTGAAAGGCTGTCACTGCAGCTAAGACTTACATCATTATGGCATTACTCAGCCTTAGCAAGTCTGCTGGGCTGCTCAGGTGCTGGGTTTTTCCTACACATATGATTGCATTTTCTAATCTCTTTAAGTTATATTTTTTGTTAGCCTTCAATGTGAACTTATAGCTATTTACTGAGTCACTATTTCTTCCCTCTAAGGTACCAAGTAAAAATCGCAGGTCATATTTTTGTGGCAGTGTTTGCACAAATACATTAGTATCAGCAAAGGAAGATAAGCATTTTTATATATGTATTTTATTCATTTTCTGAAAGATTCATACATGGATGCAATGCATTTTCTTCTCACTTATTCATCAGTCTTAACTGGTTGGTGTAGCACAGTCATTTCCATACTTGATCTTAGCCAAAAGGCCAAGAAGCGATAGCACAGTCATTTCCATGTGATTCTCTCTGTCCCCCCCCCCACACACACACACACACATTCCCTGCATCTCTTTACTTGGAGCCTTGACACAGAAATACTGTCAAGGTGACATATGTAGCTACTTGACCCCACACCTGTTCACCACCCTTGGGGCTACTCATATCCTGAATGTAGAGTGACCTTTAAGTTTATGGTGAAGACCCCTTTAAACTTCCTCAAGAGAGGACACTGTGATGCATATTCCCCCACTTGTCATTCTTCCAAGGAAGGCTTGACATCACTACCAGTCTGCTCAGGTGTCTTCTGTATGGTAAAGTACTGATCCAGCCACATCTGCCCATTTCGGTTCAGGGTTCCATATGTGCAGGTTCCATTACCATGCACATTCTGAATTATAATGCACTATGGTTTCACTGACTAAATACAAAGTTAGCTGATTGTACTCTCTGTTGACCCTGAATCCGGCTTCCCTGGTATGGGAATATATCCTGACCCTAAAATATATGCCATCTTTTCTCTTTTGGGAAAACATTTTGCCTGGAAGATACACACACACACACACACACACATGTATGTATGTATGTATGTATGTATGTATGTATGTATGTATGTATGTGTATATGTGTATGTATGCATGTATACACACACACACACACACACACACACACACATACATACATTCATAACCAGCTTAAGAGAGAGAGGGTTTGTTTGGCTTACAATTTCATGATATAGCCCATCATCGAGGAGAAGTCAAGACAAGAGCTTGAAGCAGATAGTTCACAGGAAAGAGCCAGAGAGAATGTGAATGTGTGCCATGTGTTTTGCTTGCTTTTTCTATATTCATACACTCAGGACCCAGCTCTACCTGGGTGCCATTCAAGTGGGCTGGGCTTTCTCATATCAATTAATGCTATCAAGACATTTTACATCTGTGGTTTATGCTGTGGCAGGATGTCAAGTTGATGTCAGTGATCCCAGCTACATTGCAGGGCTGTATCCTGGTCCATGGCTCTACTGCAACCCAGCAACCCTGTTTGTGGTGTGTTGATATTACAAACCATGTCAGAGCCCATAATCTTTGTTCTCATGGTCTTTTTAAACAAATAAGCCACTCTGACAGAGATATTGATGACTAGAGACAGTTGAGAGAGAGGGGTATAGAAGACAAGTCGCCCCTCCCAATAGTAATAGCCTGGACAGGAAGCCATGGGGAAAACTCTTAAAACTAGAATAGGATGCTGAGCTGTTGCCCCCCCACAATAGATAACTTCTGGCAGGGATGCATGAAGGTAAGGACTCACTTGTCTCCATTTAGTGACCAGACCACTGAGGCTTTGACCACGCTCTAGAGAATCTAGAGATAATACAAATTCTTTTTTTTTTTTTTTTTTTTTGCTGGGGGTGTAACAACGATGGGGGGTTGGACGTGGAAAGACTAGAAAATGAATGTGATAGTGGTATATGATTCAAAATATCCAAATAGTCAATAAAAATATGTTAGAAAAAAAAAGATACTCCTTCACAGACATGGCCATAGGCCAGCCTGATCTAGATGGTCCTTCATTGAGTCTCTTCTCAGGCCACTCTCGATTGTGTCAAGTTGACAAACCAACTTTCATATACACACATATTTATATGTTCATGTGTATATACACATACATCTATCTTTCTAGTATAATACAGTATGATGGTAATTGGTCAACCCATAATATGTATGTGATATTGTATTTAAAGCATCTCAAAGGGGTATAGCTAAGTAGTAGAGCACTTGCCTAACATATATAAGGCACTGAATCTGTCGCTAGCACCCCCCCCCCAATGCCCACACATTCAGAAGACAAATACATACAATATATTCCAAACAGTGTTTCTGATGTTTTTCTAACAGAGAGTGGCTCACACTTGATTGAGACGAAGACCTCATCGCCGAAAGGTGAGGCTAAGATGAGCATTACCAGCGACGAGGTGAACTTTCTGGTATATCGCTACCTCCAGGAATCAGGTAACTAACTAGCTTTCTTTCTTTCTTTCTTTCTTTCTTTCTTTCTTTCTTTCTTTCTTTCTTTCTTTCTTTCTTTCTTTCTTTCTTTCTTTCTTTCTGTATATGTAAATACACTGAAGCTGTCTTCAGTTACCCCAGAAAAGGGCATCAGGTCTCATTACGGTTGGCTGTGAGCCACCATGTGGTTACTGGGAATTGAACTCAGGACCTTCGAAAGGGCAGTTGGTGCTCTTACCCACTGAGCCATCTCACCAGCCCCGGTAACCAGCTTTCTTTTCTGTAGGAAGTTCATTTTAAATATATTTTGGACAAAACAGTTGACCACCAGTACAAGACAGACTATCGGATCATCAAAAAGACCTAAGAATATTCTATGTAAGAGTGTTAAAGGGACAGAGAAGTGGTTTGGAAGGCACTTCATTCCTCAGTTGGAGTGTGGGGAGAGCATAATCTTTCTTCTCATGACAGGAAATTAGTCAAGAGCAGTTGAGCCAGGTGTGATGATATTCACCTTTAATGCTAGCACTTGGAAGACAGAGAGACGTAGATCTCTGAGTTCAAGGCTGGCCTAGTCTACAGAGTGAGTGGGACCTTGCCAAAATGTTGCTTCAAGGTATATAGTTAAAAGGCTAGACACATATGTCTCCTGTTGGAAAAATAGTCCTGTTGGGATCAGAGAGCCTCAGGTGGTGCAAAATGCTATTTTCTCATGGTCTAATGTGATTTCTCCAATGAACAATTTTAGTTCTCAAGTAAAACATTTTTTTTAATTCTCACAACCTGAAGATATTTAAAATCTACAAAACGATATTAATTGTATCTACCCATGCAACAAGCCACTTCAGTCCAATGGGGAATGCCCTATGTTCACTTCCCTGGTGGAAAGTTGAAGTCTCTGGTGAAGCTGTTGGCAAGTATTTCTTTCTGTAGGCTGTGGGGAGTCAGTTCTATGGCTCTCCTAGCTTTGGTGGTCTGTTGGCAACCTTTGACATTTCTTGGCTTAAAGCTTCATCACCTTGGTCCTGATGTCCAAATGTGTCCACATTTCCTTTTACAAAGAAAAGACCGTATCAGCCTAGGGTCTCAGCACACTTATTTTAATAAATTATATCTGCCATAAACCTATTTTCAAGTGGTCATACTTTGAGATATAATTTGTCCCCATCTTCTGGAGTTACATGTGTAGTTCTTTTAGTTAACTTTATTTCATTGTGACCAAATACCTCAAGCAAATGAAATTAAAGGAGGAAATGGATTTTTTGGGGTTTCAGAAGTTGATGGTTGCTTTGTTCCTGTTCTTTTAGGTCTGTAGTGTGGGAGAACATCATGGTGTAGTATGTGGCACTGTAAAGTAGCTTACCTCATAGCAACCAGGAAGCAAAGAGAGAAAAATGGCAAGGGGTGGGAGAGTCTCCAATATCCCCTTTAAGGTTACATCCTTGGTGACCTGATTTCTTCCTATTAGGCCTCTTTTCTTAAAGGCTCTATCACCACTCAGCTGTACACTGGCTTGTCACTCAAGTATTTAGCATATGGGCCTTTGGGGGACACATCTCAGCTAAACGACTACACTTCTCAGTGTAATATTTGCGTCAACTCCTATTAAACCCATCTTATGTTGGAAATGACAGTCAAAAATATATCTAAGGGCTGTGGAGATTTTCTGATAGGTAAAGTGCTTGCTCTGCAAGGATATGAATCTAGGTTCAATTCTCCACCTCCCATGTAAAAGCCAGGCTTTGCCATCAAAGTGTTTCTGATCATATACCAGCCCCAGTCCTTACTTCTGTGTTCCTTCTGTTTTCCCTGCCTGCTCGACCCTACCCAGAACCCCAACTTCCATTCCACAGCCTTCCCCAAGCCCATAGCTCCATGTTCACATCTCCAACCCACACTTCCCTCCCTACTTGGCTCACACCTGCCTCTGCTTCCCTCTTCCTGCAGGTTTTTCCCACTCTGCCTTCACGTTTGGGATTGAAAGCCACATTAGCCAGTCCAACATCAATGGTACACTAGTGCCACCGGCTGCCCTAATCTCCATTCTTCAGAAAGGACTGCAGTATGTGGAGGCGGAGATCAGCATCAACGAGGTATGTTCATTCCTGAGAATATGGCAGAGTTCCAGACTCCCCCTAGCAGATCTCAGAAGAATGTGTATATGATCCCTGAACACAGGTCTGGCGTGTATTCTAAGGTATTTGGGGAAAAATGGAAGGTACAAACAGGTCACTGTACCATCAGTAAGTGTTGGATGCCTCCTTGTGCAGGTTTGAAAAATCACAAGGTGTTGACTGATGAAAACAACCAATTTATTCTTACAAACAGACTTTCATCTACTTTGTTCCAGGGCTTTGCATGAGCAGACAAGCCCTCTTTCTGATTTCCCAGGGCAGAATGCCTAAGCAGGACCTTACTAGATGCTCATAGAATCTTTATTTTCTGTCAAACTGACAGAGCATAACCAGAGGGAAATTTGAAGAGCATTTCACACTCAAACCATTTCTCTGACTCCTACATTCTCTCTCTGTCCTCCCCTTATTCCATGTACCCTGACTGAGTCTTGGAGCAAGTGATATAGTTGTCCATTTAGAGCTGCAATTCAATGGCCATTCATTTCTAGCACTTTTTACTACTTGTAAGTCTCTGTGGTGAGTACCACACACTGCAAACAAAGAAAAAGCTTCTCTGACCAAAGCTAATATAGCAGCACTAATCTATGGGCTTAAACATGGATATTTAGAATTCGTTAGGTGCACCATGTTTATTTAGCAAAACCATAGCAGTATCTTCCCCAACTACCTTCTTTTGGCCAGGTTTACAGAACCAGATATGAATTCCCACTTGTGGATCAGTTCTCAAATCCAATCAGAAAGCAGCTTTTAATTACCCTCAACATCCAGGCCACTGTTATATCAGTGGACACATCTTACCTGACAGAGATTAGTGGTACAAAGCATGTGGAGTTCACTGCTGAGTGATGATTCTTTCTCAGCTATAGTCTATGGCTTTAGCTATACATGCAAGATATTTCTGTTCATACTTTGTTTTATTTTTTTAACTTACAAAATAACAAGTTTCCTTACTGCTTTTTTATACATACTTCAATTGACCCACTCCAATACATACTATCCCTCTTCTTCCCTGAACCTGATCCAACATTAGACATGTCTTACACACTGTTTCCTTGCTGTATTCTCTAACTTTAAAAATTATCCTACTCATGTCTCTAGCTGTATATGTATTAGAAGGTGGCCTAGTTGGCCATTATTCAGGAAGAAAGGCCCTTGGTCTAGCAATGTTTATAGGCCCTAGTACAGGGGAATGCCAGGGCCAAGTAGCAGGAGAGGGAGGGTAGGGGAGCAGGGCGGGGGGAGGATATAGGGGACTTTTGGATAACACTTGAAATGTAAATGAAGAAACTCTCTAATAATAAATTTTAAAAAAATTTTTTTTTAAATTATCCTACTAAACACAAGAATAGTGTCTGATTTCTATTTCTCTCATCATCCAAGAGGGTTTTGTTTGTAAATTCTCTTTGTTATGTGTTTCCAAGAATTAAAAAAGAATTCAGATGTGGCAGTATTTTTATTATGTTGACAGTGACCTACCTCTTTTTCTAGTTCATTTGTTAAGTTTTATTTTATGTGTATGTTTGCTTTGCCTATATGCATGTCCATGTACCACTGGGTTTCTGGTACCTGCAACAGCCAGAATAGGGTATGAGGTTGCCCAAAATTAGAGTTACTGTTGTTTGTGTGCTACTGTATGGATGCTGAGAACTGAACCCAGGCTATCTAGAAAAGCAACTAGTACTCTTAACTGATGAGACATCTCCCCAGCCACATGGCCATGTTTTGTGACACTGTTTGCTGTATCTCTCTATGAAAGAAAAAATATGACAGGAAAGGATCAAGATTTATCATCAACTTTGGCTACTCAAGGCCAGAATCCAGGGCCAAGTGGCTGATGAGTGATACTGAATATACTATGCCGTATTACTTTCCTTTAAAAAAAAAAAAAAAAAAAAAAAAAAAACATTGTATTATAATTTAAAAAGAAAAACAAAAAAATCCACCTTGGGCAGAGTGTTGTTTAGATAATATTCAGCCAAAACTTGTGCCTCTCCATTTCTGAGATAATTGAAGTTTAGAGCATATGGGAACATGGTTTTTCATCCAGCAGACAGCCTGGAGGCATGTAGAGATTCATGATTCAAATATTTGGAGTGTTTCCTGAGGAAAGAACTTCCTGTGTTTTTGAAGGATATGTGAAATGTCTTTATGGACAAAGTACAGTTTTTTTTAATGCACTTTAGAATGAAGACACCCTATTGCCTGGTTGCATCATGTTGTATTTCATCTCCACAGTGAGCCTAGGGAGTCATATATAGCACATTCAGGTGGACCCAGGTGCTGGAGTCCTATTCTGAATGGTGCTGTCTTTATATTGGGCTCATTCTTCCTTCATTGTTAATGATAGTCATTGCAAAGATGCCTGATCTGGTAATAGCATCCAGTCAGGGTTGCCATCCATCTCAGCACTACACCTTTGTGGCTGGCTGATTCTTAGAGGAAGGATTTCCAGTGCATCTGAAGATGGTGAGCGGTATGACCTGCCTCTGCTCCGTAGATGACAATATAAATCTATGCTCTTAATGTCGACAACTGATAATGCCTCTGCCACATTGAGACTTGTCCTTCAAGGAGACAATTCTACCCTATTGGTTGAATAATCACCACATTGATGGTAGCAAGTTTTGTCATAGGATAAAAGTAACCCTGTTCAGATACCCATAATGCCCAAATTTAGCTAGACATCTATGAAATTACTAAGGATGGTCTTCTACTGCTAACTCTCCATGAATGGTCCTCCTCATCCACTTCCCCATCCCTCTCTACCATCTAACCTTGTCCCACCACAAACCTTGTACCTTATTCCTAGTCCATTCCAGCTTCTCTGGTCCATGGAAGCTGATGGGTAACCCTGGCCTTTCTTTCCTAGGATGGCACGGTATTTGATGGGCGTCCCATTGAGTCCCTATCGTTAATTGATGCTGTGATGCCCGATGTGGTACAGACAAGACAGCAAGCTTTTCGGGAGAAACTCGCCCAGCAGCAAGCCAATGCAGCAGCTGCAGCAGCAGCAGCTGCAGCCACAGCCACAAGCACAGCGGCTACAACACCAGCAGCTGCTGCTCAGCAAAACCCACCAAAGAATGGAGAAGCCACCTTGAATGGGGAGGAAAATGGAGCCCATGCAATAAGTAAGTGGAGAGTGCTCTGGTCTTCAAGGGGTCATGTTTGTTTGTTTGTTTGTTTGTTTGTTTTTCTTCTTCTACTTCTCCTGAATCTATGTATAGTTGAAAGGATGCTTAAAGTTTGACCTGCTGTCAATCTATTTAATTGCTTTCTGGGCTTTGTTTCCTGTCTGTCCACAAGATCTTCATCTTTGCCTTCACTGGCCTCCCTTGGTTTCAGGAAACTTTACACCTGAGCGAGTGTCCATATCACAAGGGGAGCTTCCAGAAGTCAATCAGTTGTGATGCCCTTCAATCCCAGTACTTAACTAGTGTCCCATCCTTAGGTTCTTAAGCTCAATTTTGCTATAGCCAGCACGCCAAGGTAATTTCAAGGGTAGCAGCACCAGACATGGGTCATTGTATTACTTTATCATTGCAAACTCCCAGAACGTTAGACCCTATTGGGTAACTCCAGAGTCAGAGCAGGTAAGACCATGTCTACATTAGCCCTGCACCTGGACAGAGCAGAGGTGTTAATATATATTGGCAGCTCACATGCAAACAGAGTTTGTTCTGTGGATACCCACAGCTCTTGCAGTTGTTCATGGTACTTCCTAAAGGCTTAACCCATGTTGCTACCTACTGAGGTTTATGATTGCCACACTGTTACTTGGGCCTGGTGCAGTTGGGGTCCAAACCCTAGACTTCACAGTCTGCTACTGCAAAGTAGTTTCTCCTTACTGCTGCTGTGGTCAGAAGACCACATTCAGGAGTTAGTTCTTTTTCACTCAGGTCATCAGTCTTCCAGAACTGGCTGAGCCATCTCATTGGGCTCCTTGTGTGATTCTCTTGAGGGTGGCAGTAGAATTAGCTTTTTGTTCCTGTAATGACATACCTGAAGCAAGTAGTTTGTAAGGGAGAAAAAGGCATATTCCTTCAGCTCACTGGCACATACACATGGGCATGACCTCAAGATGGAAATGCAAAGTAGAGGGCATCATGGGAGAAAAAGAAGTCAGAGCAGAGTACAAATGACTAACAAGTGACTTCCCACTAGGAACCACTTCTTAAAGGTCCCATCACCTGCTGTCATATTACCCATGTGGACACCAAGCTTCCAGAACACTTTGGGAACAAATGTACAGCATAGCATCGTCAAAACAAAAAGACAAAATGTGCACCAAACTGCAGAAATGCCCATTTTTTATCATCATCAGATGTAGCATGACTTTGATACTTACAAACAGTATTTTTCAAACAGTAGTGCCTGAAGCTGTTTTTTTATAATGTGTTGGTGGACCATGTACATTTTCATGTTTGCTTGGCAGATAATCACTCAAAGCCAATGGAAATAGATGGAGACATTGAAATTCCACCGAGTAAAGCCACAGTCCTTCGAGGCCATGAGTCTGAGGTCTTCATTTGTGCCTGGAATCCTGTTAGTGACCTACTTGCTTCTGGGTAAGAATTTGGTACTGGAAAGCACCTGGGTCTGCATTCTTCTCTGGAGTACTGCCTTGAGGAAAGTGCACTGGTTTGTTGGACTTCCCTAAAAAATGAAGCCTGAGGAACAGGCTGCTTTGTGCATCCTGTACTGTGGGAAAGACAGTGGTCCCAGCCATTTCTCTGGTGGGGAGTAAGGCAGACACATCTCAAGTCAGTAGGTAGAAGAGATGGGTGAGGAAAGAAACGGAGCAAGAGAAGTGGAAAAGACAGGGGCACATACATGCTAATGATGTGAGACCTAGCCCCACATCAGTCACATTTTCCCATTGAACCAGAGTCAAATGCTCCATGTTGGTTCTGCAGATCTGGAGACTCCACTGCAAGGATATGGAACCTTAATGAGAACAGCAACGGGGGCTCCACACAGCTTGTGCTGAGGCACTGTATACGTGAAGGTGGACATGATGTTCCCAGTAATAAGGATGTCACTTCATTGGACTGGAATGTAAGTTTCTACTATCAGTGTGTTCAGATGAAGCACATGCAAACTCAAAGAGGCAGATAGTTAGTTCTTTGTCTTAGCTCCCGCATTGGAGTACTGGAATCAAGGGCTCATAATCAGATCCTAGTGGAAAGACAGCAGCCTTGGAATGGGAAGTTGTCCCCATTGTCATGAACTTGTGTTGCCTCTGTCACACAGCCCCATGTAGGAAGGAGGCCCAGGAAAGCACCCAGATACTAATGTGTTTTGCCTTTTTCTGTCCCCAAGAGCGATGGAACACTGTTGGCAACAGGTTCCTATGATGGTTTTGCAAGAATATGGACAGAAGATGGTAAGTTTTACAGTCCTTATGTGTTAAGTAAGAAGGACTTGGTGTGTGATCCTAGAGTGAACAGTGAAGTCACCATGTCTGTGTTTTCCCATCTCAGGTAACCTAGCCAGCACCTTAGGTCAACATAAAGGCCCCATCTTTGCTTTGAAGTGGAACAAAAAGGGGAATTATATTTTGAGTGCTGGTGTAGACAAGGTAAGTGAATGTCAACTTTAAGTACATCCCTTTTATATGTGGATGTGGGATTTTTTTTTTCTGTTGGCTTCTTTGATAAAATAACTCATTTAGGCTGTTTATTTCTCTGGTTTAATCTTCCTGCTGACTTTTGAGCAGGAATCACCTCATACATTTATTTACCTCTGTAGACCTTCATGCAGAATGTGCTCTCAGTCTCGTTGTGGAAAGAGGAGAAATCTCCAAATGGAGTTTATAAAAAGTATTCAGTTGTGGATGTTTCTGAGTTGACTTTTATCCATTAAGCAATTTTTAGTCACAGACTCTTTTTTCCTCCCCTAGCTCCACCTTTTCTCACCTGATAAACCACTGCTTCCCACTGTAGATGGCAGAATTCTCTGAGACCTGATACAGGGCAAACTTCACAGAAACTCATGGAGCTGACTTACAGTTTGATTTTTTTTTTCAATCCATACTTTGGATTTTTGGGCTGTTCCACCTGCTCTCCCAGTTCATAGAGTGACAAGGAATTGTTGGAATCTTCTTTTAGAACAATATCCAAAGAGCAAGCAGATGTGCTTTCTTGCCTGTTACTTAATGGTTTTCTGGGTTTGGGAGCTAAGTGGGAATTTTGGTAGATTTCCCACATCTATTGGTGAAGGCTGCTGTGTACCAGTTGCTGTCATTAATGTGGCATCCATATTACTGTGTGTGAAATACACAGTGTATATGGACTTAGATCAGAAATATAGAAATGACATGTTGTATGAATATTTTACACTATTGCACATATAAATGATACAGGTTTAGCTATAGATAGGCATAAAATATGTTGTTATTTTTAGAAGGAAATGGGACTGGTTTTCTTTTCTGGTACAAAACATTGTTATAGATAATTGTTCTTTGAGGAGAATAACTTTCCCTCTGTTTGCGGAATACAGACAACAATAATTTGGGACGCTCACACAGGAGAAGCCAAACAACAGTTTCCTTTTCATTCAGGTAGGTTTTCTGTTGTGGTTATGCAGAGGTAGCCCCAGGATTTTCTTTACTTATTTAAGATTGTGTGATATTGTCTGAGAGCAGAGAAGTGTCAAGACATTGGGACTTCGGACAACTGTGAAACATATCGGAAGTAAGAAAATAGGTGGCCTAGCAAAAAAGTAACTGGTACCTCCCCTTTATCCATAACTGGGCCTGTCCTTGAGGGCTTTTTCATTTCATAGAATGGTGGCAGTCTCTCTCCAGGAGGATCTTACAAATTGGAAGGAGAGAGTCTTTAAGGTCTTTGAAGGATGGTTTTCATGGTGTCAGTATAGCTGATTCACACTGGGGGTGGTATTCATGGTCACCAGACTCCTGGGGATGCTTTTGTCTGCATCACTGAGCTCTATATTCAGTTAATCAGGCAAATGTCCTTCCTCTCTTTCCTCCTGCTTTGAAGCACCTGCCCTTGATGTGGACTGGCAGAACAACACTACCTTTGCCTCATGCAGCACAGACATGTGCATTCATGTGTGCAGACTTGGCTGTGATCGCCCAGTCAAAACCTTCCAAGGACATACTGTAAGTGGCAGTTCTGATGCTCAGACTTGGGGATTGTGACAGTATGGTGTGTATCTTTTCAGTGCCAGCATTAAAAATTAACTGTGCAGGAGAGACTACTTGTTCAGCAGCACTTTGCTGCTGAGAGCTGCTGTGGCTGCCCGGGTGGTGGAATTAACCCAGCTATGGTCAGTGGTCCTGGGAATATCTCAGAGTAGCTACCAGCTAATCCTGTCCTTGTTCTGTCCTGAACTTGTTTCTCTAAAAAACCCTAGTCTATTTCCCAGCTTTTAATAGGGGCATATGTTTTAAGTTTGATTTTTCATGCTCCTGCTTAGACTTTACCTCGCTCATAGCCTGCCTCCTGGTTCCATAAATGATTCTCGCCAATACTGATTGCTCTGAGCAGAGGTCTACCTACATGGCTCTGAACCTGCTGCTTTCTGAGACCACTGTGTAGGTTCTGGTTGCTTCTCTGGAAGTTTGGTTAAGATGTAAAAGGATGACAAGAGAGAAAATTCTGCTCCCAGGAAGGAAATTGGAATTGCAGATGGGTCAGCTAGTGTCAGCTAGGTCATGGAGAGGTCTACCTGTGAGTTTTCTCTACATCTACAGTTGGAGATATATACACTACCTCATTTACACTTGAGCTCACAGATAGTCTTGTGCGTGTATGTGCATATACGCGCATACACACACACACACACACACACACACACACACATCTATGCTCTGTGATCACACCCTTTGTCTCTTCTTTGATCTAGATACAGACAACCATGCTCCTTGGATTCCCAGCTTCTTCCAATTTCACACTTTTCAAAACTTGGTGTCTTTACAAATGGGATTAGCCACAACATTGAGAAGTGTGAAATTTAGAATATAATCTGGTGTGTGAAGTTGTTTGTTAGGCAAAGACAGCTGGCTTCATAGAGTTAGCAGTAATAGCAGTAGTATTCCCAAGACTCCTCTGAGGAAGCCCCTCTATCCTTTCCTCTGCCCTTGCTCTGCATGCTGTCCCTGTCAGTATGGCAGAGCTGCAGGTAGTTCTTTATATAAACACACCCTCTTCTCCCTTCCCCACCCGAAGCGTTCTCCTTCAGTCTTGGAGTCTCCAGTACTCAGAAAGTAGGAAAACCTGGCGGTTTCCTTGTATGGTCGCCCAAATCCATCCAGCTTGATGAATCAGTAAGTTTGGGCTTACCTATAGGAATTTGGGTGAGAGGTTACTTATAGAAGTAAAAATGAGTCACCAAAGAGTGCTGAGTCACCAAAGCTCACCTCACCATGGGTGACAGCTCATAAAAGCTGGAAACCTAGAGCACACTGCACAGCCATGGGCCCTTTTCTGTGTGGTTCAGTTGGTTAGGTAGTTTGTCTTATCTTTGTTTCTCTAGAAAGTTCAGCTGGTCTCTACTTCTTCTAGGCAACTGTGCTTGTCTGAGAGTGACTCGGCAGTCTTTTCTGCTTGCACACACATTTGTGGTAGGAGTTGGGGGATTAGTGAATCTGGTCAGTTTTAGGGACTTTCTGAAGGTTTTTTGAGTTGCTCACTTCCTGTTTTAATGAGATTCTCTATAGTATTTCATCTCACAACTCCCTGAAAACATCCTACTTTAAGAAGTTTCCTTTCAAAACGGAAGCTTTTAATTTCAGAGGAAACTGCTACTCAGCCCAGATCCACAAGAGGATGGATTTTATTTTTCAATGCCTTTTCCTAACTATAGTTCCTGATGTAATTTCCCTGCACAAATGAGTTGCTTGTGTATGTTTTTTGTGCCTTTGGATGGCTTTACCTATCTGTCTCTTCCATTGTTCTATCTAAACCTTTATCTTTACCTCATCCAACAAGGTACAGGTATTTCAACAGAATGAAGAGAAACTGTTTTATTAAAAGCACATAGGAAAGAGATGATCAAAGTCTACTTTTAAAAATAACTTATTTTAGCTCTGTTTGATGTCACATATATATAGTTACAATACTCAGGAGTCTAACAGAATAGTTTCAGGCCATCCTGAAATACATAAAGAGCTCCTGCTACATAGTGAGACCATGTCTTAAGCAGCAATGAATAGTAACTGATTTGACTAGCTCTGTTTATTGTATGCAAATTCTTCATTTGGCTTCCTTAATAAGTAATTTTTTTCCTAAAGAAGTATGGATGAGAGTGTGGCTGTTCCTTTGTAATATATGGCAGGTTTTTCATGAATGAAAAGCAAAGTGAGAAGAGCATAATCATGTGTGGGTTCTTGTGCTGTGGTCTTTGATATCCTGTGAACTTTCAGAAGGCAGCACTGGCAGCATGCCACTGCCCCTTGGTAGAGCCAAACTTTCTACCAAGCTATAAAAGCTATGATTTCTTTCTGAAATTCTGTGCTCTCTTGCAGAATGAGGTCAATGCTATCAAATGGGATCCTTCTGGAATGTTGCTAGCCTCCTGCTCTGATGACATGACATTAAAGGTAATGTTGGTATCTAAAGGAATGAATTGCCTAATCCTAGACAAGGCCCTATACAGACATACAACCCTTCCAACCGTTATCAACTGATAACATTACTTTGGACTGTCTTTTTTTTTTTTCCATGAGTTTCCTGGTCTCTAAACTTTTGTTCTTCTGTGAACTTTTGACATATTGAGGCTACGGTTCCCACTGAGAGACCTTATGGCCTATCCACCAGCATCCTTCCTCACAATCACCTGGTGGACTCCTTGCTGGCTTGTGAGCCTCTCCCATATCTACTATGGAACACTTCCTTGAAAGGTGCTGAACCATTCTCTCAGTTAGGGGCACAATATTAGCTCACACTGTTACCAATGCCTCTTCCAGATCTGGAGTATGAAGCAGGATGCATGTGTCCATGACCTCCAGGCTCACAGCAAAGAGATATATACCATCAAGTGGAGTCCCACAGGACCAGCCACCAGCAACCCGAACTCCAACATCATGTTAGCAAGGTACAGTAGGGTAACCTCCCAGCTCTGAATCCTTCTTGAGCAGAGCTTTGTTCTCTGCGTAGTGAGTAACTCAGATCTAGAGACAGCAGTGTTGAAGCTCTTCCAAACTGAAAAAAAAAATGGTGGTTCCCTTTGAATGGAGGCAAGAGGAAGTATATCACCTCCTTCCATATCCATGGAGATGGTTCCAGGAACCCCTTTGGGCACCAAAGTCCATAGTTGCTTAATTTTATTTGCCTACAACCTCTAAATACCTGCTTGTACTTTAAATCATGTCTAAATGACCTATAATATTCATAGAATAAGAATGCTGTACAGATAGTTTAGGTAACAATGCCAAGCAAAGGATCTGTATATGTTCAGTACAGTTGTGTGGGGTTGGAGGATAGGGGTCAGTTTGGTTTGGTTCCATTCGGTTTGAGACAGAGTCTGATATTTTAGCCCTGCCTGATCTGGAACTTGTCATGTAAATCAGGCTAGTTTAGAGATATACCTTCCACTTCCACCGAAGTGCTAGGATTATAGGCCTGCCTAAGATGCATTTTTTTCCCCTTCTCTCTCAATGGTTTCCTATTTGCAGTTTGATAAAACCATGAACCTGGGCTGGTGAGATGGCTCAGCAGAAAAGAGTACCCGACTGCTCTTCTAAAGGTCCCAAGTTCAAATCCCAGCAACCACATGGTGGCTCACAACCATCTGTAACAAGATCTGACTCCCTCTTCTGGAGTGTCTGAAGACAGCTACAGTGTACTTACATTAAATAAATAAATAAATAAATAGACAAACAAACAAATCTTAAAAAAAAAAAAAAAAAAAAAAAAAAAAAAAAAAAAAAAAAAAAAAAAAAAAAAAAAAAAAAAAAAAAAAAAAAAAAAAAAAAAAAAAAAAAAAAAAAAAAAAAAAAAAAAAAAAAAAAAAAAAAAAAAAAAAAAAAAAAAAAAAAAAAAACCATGAACCTAAGGGCGGGGGTGGCTTTAATCTAGTGAGAGTTTTTAGGACCGAGAAAGGAAAACAGTTTAGCTTGGAGCTCAGAGTTTGTTCTTGGGGCTCCATTCAGGGCTGCCTTACTAAGATTTGACTAGAAATAAAAGATTCCCTGCCTCAGCCGAAGATAACCGGAATCTCTTATTGACTTAAAATGCCAGTCAACCAAGTCCCAGTACCAAAGGTGCCAGAGGTATCTCATCCAAAACAAGTAACTTTGGGCTTTCGGTGTACGGATAGAGCCTATGGCCTTGTGCATACTGGGCAAGTATGTACTCTATCATCAAGTACCCCCTACCCCCACTCTTGGTAGTTTAATGAAAACATTTAGACAGATGCACTAAGCCAGAATGATCTGAAAACCATTATATGGCTATTTGGAGTTTATATTCATGCACTATGGTTGTTTAATCTGGATGAAACCAGAACCAAAGGAATATTTGTTTTCCAAGAAGCAGTGGGGAGCTTAGTCTGTGTTGTTCTAGAGGATTGTGGAGGAAGTAACAGGTGGGTAGTTCTCTTCTAAGGAAGGAAGCACCTAGTAGTAGAGTGAGCAGCATTTTTTGGAAGTTAAAAACAGCTTTGTAGAAAGTGTTCAATCCAAGGCTGCTTTCAAGAAGAAATTGTAAGTAGTTCTTGGGTATACATTACTTGCCTGGCATACACATCACCACTAGAAACTGAAGTGAAAAGGAGCCTAAATCACACACAAAAGTAATCTAAACACTGAGTGGCTGAACTAGAAGAACCCCAAGGTCTTAACTCTCCTTTTTCAATTATTATCCAAACACCTAGTTACACATAGTTATCCTGGAATCACACGGTACATACCAGGAACAGATAGGCATTATCCTCTAACTCACAAGCAAAAAAGGACACACTGAGCCTTGTGAGACCCTGTGGATAAAAAAAAAAGCCAGGTGATGACAGCCCTTTGATATGTGCTGTTCTTTTCATTCTAAAAATAATTAAACTTTGTAGTCCTTGCCAACGTAATTGCATATGCACATGTGATTGTTCATGCATATGTAGGTTTAGAATTTCTCATGTGTAAATGCATCTTACTCAATTTGTTTTTATTTTTCTCTAGTCATGGCTGGGTGGACTTAGTTATTCAAATGGAAGTATAAAACAATGATGGTGTGTTAGAAAAGTTGGTTGAATGGTCTACAAATCATTTTGTGATAAGAAATATGGAAACTGGAGAAAGAAGTGAGCACAGTGGTAAAGTGGGAAAATCCGACTTGGCTTGTCCTGGGTTTTGTCTGGTGGCAGCTTTACTTTTCTCTGGAGAGAAAGGCTCAATAGGATATTCTCTTAAAACAAATTCAAGTATGTTTCAAATTCAATGGAAAGAAAGTTCACATGAGATACATCATAGAGATTTTGAAAAACCAACTTATTTCAGTGTTTTTTTCTGTCATCTTTCTAGTGCTTCATTTGACTCTACGGTTCGACTGTGGGACGTGGAGCGAGGTGTTTGCATTCACACTCTGACCAAGCATCAGGAGCCTGTCTATAGTGTAGCGTTCAGCCCCGATGGGAAGTATCTGGCCAGTGGATCTTTTGACAAGTGTGTCCATATCTGGAATACTCAGGTAATGTCTTGACTTCTGGCTGAATCCTTCCTGAAAGATGCATGTCCTTCCTGAAAGCCGTGTTCTCAGGTCCTGGACTGTCAGGAGGGCTGGGGAATGAGTTATCTCAGAGAGCCTCCCGGTGGCGATTGCAGGTTCTGTGTGATCTGCTCTGTGGACCCCAGTGATATAGGGTCTTCCCCACTTATAATCCTGGAGTAGACTCTTTCCACCTGACCTTAAGCCAGAACATCAGCTTGTCATCTTCAGAGCATTCTCCCTTAGAGAAACCACTATCTTCAGTTGTCTTATCCTGGCAGGGACCACCTATGTCACGCTGAAGGAAAAACATGACCTAGTACTGTCACCTTAGAAATGCTGCCCTTTGTGGAAAGGTCCTGAATCTTTACAGGGGGACACTGTGGGACAACCATCTTGACACACTCTCACACGCGCGCGCGCGCGCGCACACACACACACACACACACACACACACACACACACACACACACACCGTCCACTGTGGAGCAATTTGGAGCACAAAGGAATACAAGGCTTGGAGCTTCCACATTTGCAAATGTCTCATTTGTTTAATACAGGATCTCTGAGGACTGGATTGTCATTTCATCAGGGATTGAAAGGGGGAGGGATTAGAGTCAGTATATCCACTACGGGGATCTCTGGCCTTACATGAATAAGCAAATTCTGAATATCAAGAGTAGAAATGAATGAGAACTAGTGTGGTAGACTGAGGGTGGGGTAGTTCTTTTTTTTTATTAGATATTTTCTTAATTTACATTTCAAATGTTATCCCGAAAGTTTCCCCCTTCCCCCCACCCTGTTCCCCTGCCCACCCACTCCCACTTCTTGGCCCTGGCGTTCCCCTGTATTGGGGTATATAAAGATTACAATACCAAGGGGCCTCTCCTCCCAATGATGGCCGACTATCACCTTGATTGTGCCAAGAGGATGAAAATAAAATACAGGTGCCTCTAATGGAGCCCAATTCATTTCTATAAGATGACATAGCATATTTTTACTAGGTGATTCACAACACCCAATACAATACAGTGTGACTATTATAGGAATACTGGTTAGACTTTTTTGGGTTTCTTTTTTCCTCCCCCAACCTCTTTTTTTTTTTTTTAATACTGGCAATTGAATCCAGGGTCCTAGAACTCACTCTGTACAGCCCAGGTTGGCTTCAAACTTGGAATCCTTTCCCAGCTTTTGGAATAGCTGGAATTGCAAGCCTGTTTCACTGAAACTTGACTTATTATACAGTGAGTGTGTGTGTGTGTGTGTGTGTGTGTGTGTGTGTGTGTGTG
>LR755127.1:2384-35409 GCA_902729485.2 Mus minutoides | reverse complement strand
ACTTTGTTTTTCTATGTAAATACAAACTAATATTTATCTAAATATAGCTGGATAATGGTAAATATATATTTTATAACAAGTAAATATATGTATGACAAGGACACTATTGCTATGGGTAAGAAGTAATGAATAGTTGGCTGAAACTGGTTAGGGACTGTATTAGTTAAGGTTCTTTAGAGGGATACAACAGATAGAATAAATCTCTATCAAAAGGATGTTTGTTACAGTAGCTTACAGGCCATGGTCTGGCTATTCCAACAATGGTTGTCTGATCACAAAAGAAGGGCCAAGAATTTGATAGTTTTAAAGTTGACAAAGCTGGGTGGCTCAGCTGGTCTTCAGTCTACATTAGAATTCTGAAAATGTAGGCTCTAGTCCTATCAGCCTAGTCATGTCTTAGCAGTAGGATAGATGAACTTGCTGGTGAGACTAATAAAAGCAAGCAAGCCAACAGCAAAAGCTTCCTTGTGTGTCTTTTTATGTGGGCTGCCACTAGAAAGTATGGCCTAGATTTAAGGTGGTATTCCAGTTTAAATGATCAAATCAAGAAACTGCTTCACAGGTGTGTCCCAAATGCTTGGGTTTTAGTTGACTCCAGATATAATTAAATTGACAACCAATATTAGCTGTCACAGTGACCTTTCATGCCATGTTTTATAAAAACATTTAGACATTCAAGTCTAGAGAAAGCAAGGCTTCCTGCATCTTGTGATGCATGCCAAACCAACCACTAACAAATAAAATGCCACAGTACAAATGCATATCATATGTTCATTCTTACAAACTATATCCAAAACTGAGTTTTAACTTCATGCCACACTGTATTGTATGTAATTGTCTAATGCATGTAATTGTCTAATAGCTAGTGGGAGGGCTCCTTCGTGCTCACTCAAGTGCTGTGAGGAGGAGACAGGAGAATAAGATGAAGTTTGATGATAATCAGAGCCAGATTACAGTAGTGGCTGGAGCAGGTACAAAGACCTCAGCCCAGGAGGCTGATCCAAGCCCTAGGAAGGAGACAAGAAAGGAGGATGGCTTAGTAAGGGACACTTATACCTAAGCACTATAGAGACTTAAGAACATCTTGGCAGAGCCACTGGGGAAAGCAAGGAATATGCTCCGGATTTCAAATCCAGCACTGAAGGGTGGGAAGAAAGAATAAGGTCAAAGAGGTCATTAGTCTAAGGTCCATATCTAACAAGTGTGCCTCTCAATGGAAACCTGCTGGCTTGGCATAGCCTTGGCTTTAACTGAAATGTGGTGGCAGTTCTGTGTGTGGCAGTAGATTGATTTTTATGGTAATTTCTTTAACTTAAGTATGCTTGAAAACTTCTTGATCAAATAGATGTTTATGGAGGAACAGTGTACACCCTTTTATTGCTGTCATTTTTGGGAGCTCATCTGAGTTACCATGACAAATGTTTTGCTTTTCAGAGTGGAAGTCTTGTCCACAGCTACCGAGGAACAGGTGGCATATTTGAGGTGTGCTGGAATGCTCGAGGAGACAAAGTGGGTGCCAGTGCATCTGATGGCTCTGTAAGTGGTGCCTCTGGTCTACTAGAAGTTAAGGGGTGCTGGGCAGCTGATCCCTGATCCAACACGAGGTGCTTCCAAAAGTCTTGTGAGGCTTCTTCCTGCTGAGCCTTACCACATAAGAGCCCCTCATTACATATGCACATATTTGCATGCCTTGCAAAGGAGGCTTCTGTTTGGGTTAAAAACATCCTTCTCTTTGTCCCTGAATGTCAGTGAACTTGATTGTTCTTACCTGCAATGACTCTGTACACATGTGTATACCCCAGGACATTGGTGAGATCTGGAGTCTTATTCAGTTGTCAGTACTTTGGTGCAGGGTGCCATTGACATTTCACTGATGGAGTCCAGGGATGTTGATAAGTCTCTTATAATGCTCTGGACTTCTCACGAGTGCCAAGAAATATCTGGCCACAAATAGTGTTAGTATGTAGACTAAGAAATTTGTTCCTATTCTGTTGCCATATGCATGTTCTGGCCAAGCAGTGTCATGAGAAGATAGTTTTCAGACAAGTCTCTTCGTTTCCATGGATCTCATTGTGGACCACTAGCATATATAAGGTTTAATTTGCCTCTGAACTTGAGGTCGCATTCCAGCTAATGGACTGAGTGATTGGTGTGGCCTGAGATCTTTTGTTATCTGCTCCACCATATAGGATCTAGTCTGTGACTTCTCCTGATGACCTCTTGAGTTTCTGGGAATGGTCCTTGGTCTGGCTTTTCTCTTGCCTGATCTTTGCTAGAGTTTGGTCATTCTGATGTTTAGAAACTATCCTGTTTCTAGGGTTTTCCTCTCTTCTTGACTCTTTTCTAGTAGAATTTTACAAGCGTAAAGTTGGTGGCTAGGCTAAACCCTGCCAGCACATGTTTGAAGGCACTTGATGTTATCACTCAGACTAATAGACACTTTATCTTTCTTTCCAGGTCTGTGTTTTAGATCTCCGAAAGTAAACACAAAATGTAGAAAACAAAACCATTCTAATGGAGCAGCAGTGAATGTGTGGGATTGCAGCACCCTTCCTATGATGGGCTCCAAACTGTGTGAACTTGACTTGTTCGAGTCTACTTGGAAATCACCTGTCCCTGGCCACAGGATTATTTCCCCCCTCCCCTAATCTCCATCCAGAAGTTTAAAACACAAACAAATACAAAGTCATACGCATGGTTGTATCACAGGAATATGGTTTCTACCTAGAATGCTCAGCTGGGGAAGGATGAAGCCATCAGCTACATGGTACATGGTTGGTTTCCATCCAGAACAGGCTCTAATGACTGAACAGGGAAGGAGAAACACAAAGCTGTGCCAAAAAATAAAAAGGTTAAATAAATGAAAATGAAAAAAAATGCTGTGATGAACCAAAAGGGAGGAAAAACCTGCCCCTTATGGTGTTTCCCTCCTATCAATTTGGATACTACAGTTGCTTTCCAAAAGACCAGTTTGTACCAATGAAAATGTGTGACTTTGTAATCCCAACGCTGTATTTTCTAAAACCTTCTTTGGTGGTTTTTCTATCTGCTAAAATTCTGTGGTCTGGGGGCCTCCCACCACAGATGCAAACTGTTTTTGGCTTATTCCTTCTGTCTTCCCTTGTTGCCCGCTCCTTCCTCTGATGTCCTTGCTCTGGTGTGGTCTCACTTGATAAATCCTATCATAGATAATGGCCACATGCACACAGTGGATCTTTGTTGGACAGCACTCTCCTTCCCTCTCACCCCACTCCTACCTATTGCTTACTCTGTCCCTTTCTCATAGTTGCTTCACATTAGGTCCCAAAGGCACTTTCAGAGCATAGTAAGTGCTTTATGTAAGAAGGCAGGGATGGGGACTTTTTACAGAAAAAAAAAAGACTTACTTATAAGAGAAAGAACCTGGAGTATTTTTTGAAAAAAATATTTTTATGTTAAAATGACTTTAAATCCTAAAATGGCCATCAGACATAGAGAGTTTTGTGAAATTCATATTTAAAAGACTAAGTAGACACTGGCAGAGTCTGAGGTGTCTAATTACCCCTTCCCTTCAGCTTCACGAAAGGCAGTTAGGAAAGCCGTGGATTGGGAAACGTCCTATGGAAGAACAAGGTGATTGCTTTGGCAGCTGGTGGGGAAGAAGGAGCCCACTAGCTAGGCATCAAGCAGAATGCTCAACTGTTTGGTACACATTTACTTCAGCAGCCAATGGGAACATCGTGAAGAAGCCACCCTGACCAAGTGTGGCTCATGGCACTTGCCAGCTACGTCTTTCTCAACAGGGTAGCTACCGATGGGCACTTTTATTAAGAGCATGCTTGGTGAATCTTGCAAAACCTAAGACCCAAAGGCCTCAGTGTCCCTAAGTCTTGTGAAAACAGTGAGTCTCAAGGGAGACTTTCAATCCTAAAAAAGAATTATGATCCAGGTAGAATGTCACTGATCATTTCTGCCCACTTTCAATTTGACTTACAGAAGATTAGGACAAAGCTTTCTAAAAAATGAGAAAATAATAGGAAAGAAAAGTTTTGGCTATTTTTTAAAAACAAAATAAGGCATAGTGTGCCTGGTAAAGTTTGCCATCACTGAATCAGGTGGCTTTTGTTTCTTGTCATAACTTGACACTGACTTGTTGTTTCTTTAATTAGTAATGGGGGACAGACCAGAAGGGGGCTGTGAGAGACAGTATGCAGGGTCCAGCCTGCAGCTGAGGCTAGTGGTACTTAGAGAAAAGTATACATATATGAAGCCAAAAATCAACCAGCAAGGAAGGTCAGGTGCTCCCTACACAACAAACAAATGTTAGCACCAAAATATGTGTCGGCCTCCTCTTTGACATGTAAATTATGTGAGCCCTCAAAATCTAAGTGTTGTGGAATTGAGTTGAGTGGTGAGTTTGGATTCTGCCACCTAAATGCTTAACAAAGAAAGCCCAAGTTCTGTGGAAATTTTAATCATAGCAGATATCTCTGCGTCAAAGGATATGAAGTTTCCTGCCCAGAGACTGTTTTAGTTTTAGGATATAATTGTGGAAGTCCAGATAAATCCTATCATTGTTCCCCAAATACATTTCTGTTCATCTCTACAGAATGTCAGCTGTTAGATGCCAGCCTATTGTAAAGGTATGACTTTCATTTGACAAGTTCCACATTGCTATATGGTGATAATGGGTAGATGACACATAAGGGGTTCATCAGACAATCTCTGGGTGTCCAGGCTACACCCCCTAGATGAATCTAAGCCACATAAGAATTATTATTTTGGAGTCAATGGCTGTGAGACTAGGACAAAAAGGTTCGATGTACACAAGAAGAAACCTAAAGACCATTCACTTCCCTGGCCTTACAGCTAAACATGGACAGGAAGTTAGTGCTGGCCACATGAGGACCAAGCAGAAGAATGCAGCCCACACCCCTGAAGTTCATCCCCATCAGACAGCTCAGTCTGCAGCTGTTTCGGAGCAGCCAGTATTTGGCCGCTATCATTTTCCTGCTGTCATAGGGCAGGTGCATCAACTTGGTGGTCAAGGGGTGGCCCATGTATTATGCTGTTACCTAACATTGTTTATAACTCCTAAAACATTGTGAGGAATGGTTAGTCTTGTGACCAAATTCAACCTTGAAAGCAGTGTAGTCACATAGCAGCCTTTCCAGGTATTTTTTCCTTGAGTTTGAAGTAACCATATACCATTCCCAGCACATTCAGGATGCTGCCTGTAGAGGACCGAAGGGCCAGATGGACCTTACAAAGTTCAACTCTCTGACCCCACTCAACACCATAGGACTTGACTTTTTGTTCTGTCTGACTAAGAAATAGACCATGGAGCCAAGTGAAGTGCACTTTGTCACATGTAAGGATCTGCTTTGTTCCTTGTTGCTTTTTTTCCCTTTTTAAACCTTTGTTATACCTTTCCATTCTGTTTCTTGTCAAATGCATAAATGTCTGTTCTGCAACTCACTGAAGTTTTGAACTCTGGCTTGTGCAGTTTTTATTGTCTGTGTCAGACGTACAGCCAGACATGGTCCTCTTTCAACATTTTCCACATTCTGTTAAGCACCATCAAAACTCCCCACCCCCTCTGTCCTCTACTCCCTACTCCCATTCACCCCACACGCTCTTCGAGAAGAAAAAAAAAAAGAATCACCTTGTGTGTTGTAGCTCATTTGTTTCAAGAGAGAATCAACAGATCATATTCAGTGTCTTGAATAAATTGCTCTATTTTGATATTAGAGAACATAGTGACTGTGTTTTTCTTTTTGTTTCATCTTGCTTGGAATCTGTAACATCTGCTGACAACTGAAGGAGAGAACAATGTAGATCACTTATTTCTGTGAAGATACCTGACAAAACTTATATTTATTTGGCTCTTGGTTTAAGAAGGCACAGTCCATCATGGTGGAGAGGTTATCTTTCCCCCATTTGTAGTAGCAAGAGTATGAGGTAACATTTGTGTATCCATAGATCAGTTAAGTGGCACAGACTTAAACCCACAAGTCCCAAATCTAAGTCAGTCACCTAGGCCATACACCCTCCCAATGTGAGGTCATCATAGAAGGGGGAAAGCTCTAAGGTCTTTGGGGAATAGTTCTGAAGCTCACTTGAACAAGGGTAAAGATATGAGATAGCCTTGGATCAAATGGGTAGGTGCAAAGTCCCCTTGAACAGAAAGGAAATGTCTGTTGTTCCAGTGGGGAAATTCCAAGCAGAGTAGATGAGAGCAGAAAGATCCCAGATCCTGTTGGGCTAAAGGATACCTTGTTCAATGGAGAAACACTGTATAATACCTCTTTACTAGGTACCATTGTCATGAACCAGCCCAGCATCCAGGTAGACTGAGGCAGGCAAGTGGTGGGTGGCTTTGGTGGTTGCAGGGACAAAACTTGGTTTTGCAAGGGCAAAACTACTTAATTTTGGTAATATTTACCTTTCTAATTTGCTATTCTGTGCCCGAAAGCCACTGACTTCTCGCAACACCTGCTGTTAGCAGTGGGGGATTAAGTAAAGAAGTTGGGTACTTAGGCTCTTTGTTCTTTTACTCATGGGCCCCTCTCTGATCAGGTGAGAGCTTCAGAGTTCATTATATGAGCAAGGCAAACAAAAAAGAAAAAAGGAAAAGGAAGAAAAGCATGCATTCACTCTAGATGAAACAGAAAAAAGACTCCAATCACTTTACATACATGCATACATACATACACAAACATTTGGTGTGTGGAGCAAAGCTCAGTCCAACAACTATATACACATATTTCATGGGTGGAATATAAAGCTCAAAAGAGCGGCTCCAACAAGCCTTCATTGCCTTTTTCAGTATTTATACTGTCTCTTAAAAATTACTTCATACAACTATCAGTATGGGACAGTGGACCATGTCACCAGACAGAAAAGCTGGTAAGGTGGTAGCAAGTTTAGAACCCTGATAAATCTCATAATTGAGAATGTCAGGAATTCAAACTAGCTCCTGACCAGATTCCTGTCCTGGAAACTAGCTTACTGAGGTGTGAGAGCTTCATCACAGAAAATGAATGTTAAAGACCCCTTTGGGCAAATAGGTATGGTCTAGGAGAGAGATCTGACATTCCCTCCAATGAAGTGAGAGAGGATTAAGACTCCTTAGGAATAAAGGAAGCTCTGTTCCTCTTGTGAAAGTGGAAATTTCCGAAGCTCAATTGGGCAAAAGTGAAGGTCTAAGCCCCCTTATATGGGGAAGTCTCAAATGGCCTTGGCTGGAAGGGAAATGAAATGTAACCTGTACCTTGTACAGTAGAAGTTCCCAGCACTGACTCAGCAGGTTCCATGTCTTCACCATTTAGAATGCCAATCTAGAGGAGTCTTCAGCATTCTTCACACAGCTTATATGGCTATCCTTGGCTAAATTAGCTCCTCTAGTTTGTGTTCATCTGTCACACATGGGCAGGCTTCTCTTGAAGGCAGGTAGTTTGGGTTCCAGATTGATTGTTAATCCCAGGTTTGTACACAGAATCTCTCATGGCCCCTGTCTTAGGGTTTTATTGTTGTAAAGAGACAGCGTGACCAAGGCAACTCTTAGAAAACATTTAATTGTGGCTGGCTTACAGTTTGAGAGGTTCAGTCCATTATCGTTGTGACAGGAAATATGGAAGATGGCAGGCAGACTGCAGGATGCTGGAGGAGCTGAGAGTTTTACATCTTGTTTCAAAGGCAGCTAGGAGACTGTCTTCCACAGGCAGCCAAGAGAGTTTCTTCTGCACTGGGTTGAGCCTGAGCACTAGACTTCAAAGCCTGCCTACACAGTGACATGCTTCCTCCAACAATTCCACACCTCTTAATGCCACTTCCCATGAGCCAAGCATATTGAAACCACCACAGCCCCACTGTTAGAACTATTCCATGGAAAAAAAAACCCTTGGTCAATAAGGGAAAAGTCTTAAGCTACATCATTCAAAGAGGGAAAGTGTTAGGCAGAGTAGGGCAGGCAAGGTGGTCAAAGACCACTGGGCAGAGGGCAAATGTCCCAGGGCACATTGCCCAGTATAGAACAGGGCAGACACTGCCTCATTGATTTCCAAATATTTATTGAGATCTAAAAGTTCCATATCTCTGGGAACTCCGTTGCAATACTAGCACCAATTTGAGCAGTCCTTTGTTCTGTGTTACCTTTAAACTTATCAGCTACATGGGTGTTGGTATAGAGAATGGGTCCTCTCTACTTCCCATGACCAATTTGTATATACACGGCCTGGGCTCCATGGTAAGCTTTTTGCTCTTTTGACATGGGGCCTCACTCCAGAGTTCTCTGAAGTCTCTTTGGGCACATTTGTATTTGCCTGACTACCTAGTTCAGGAGTAAAAAATTTAAGGCCCTCTCAGTTGAAGGGATAGATAGGAGGCTCCCATGGACAGAAGGCTCTTTAGCATTCTTGTTTATGTGAATGACTGAGGCACCTTGAGCAGAATTAAAGTTTAAGATCCTTTGGTCACAGGATCATGTCAGTACCCCAACATCATCAGAGAGGCATTTTCCTAGGATCCCCCTTTATAGGAAGGGAATATCTGAAGTCTCCTTTGTTAAAGGAGAGAATTCATAGTTTTTACTTAGCAAAACATGAAGGTTTTAGGTGCTCCTTAGTAGAGGAGGTTTGAAGACCTGCTGTGGTACCTCCAACATTCTTTCAGAGTCCTTTGTTAAGAGGAGCTAAGTCTCAGACTCTCTTGTGCAGCAGTGAGAGTCCTAAGGGGCCCCCCACGGTGAGTTTAAAGTCTAAAGTCCCCTTGGAAAGAAGGTATAGGTTTAAGGTCTTCTCATTTCGAGAAAGAATGTTTGAAGCTTGCTTGAGAAAAGTAGAGTATTCTGAGGCCCACTTGGTTATATGGGGCATATTTGAGGCCATCTTGAGCTGAAGAGGAAGTTATATGGCCCTCTTGCATACAAATGGAATGCATGTGGTCCCTTTAGTCAGCTGGGTCATGTACAGATATCTATTAAGGAGAAAGAGGGGGTCGCAGGATCCCTTACTCAGACTAGTTAGATTTCTTGGCCTGATGATCCTTTGTGGCATGCCTAATGTCTTCTTAGCAGAAGTCAAAGATCTGAATTTCCCAGTTCTGATAGTATAGGTCTGAGGCCTCTTTGGTCCATTGAGGAAGGTCTGAGACCCCTTGGGTGGAAACGGGTATGAGTCACCCTTGACTGGAAGTTGAAAATCAAAAGCCCTTCTCAGTCAGATGGAACATTTCTGAGTCCCCCTTGATAACAATGGAAAAAGTCTGAGAACCTTGGGGTAGGAGAAGATACTATGCTCCCTTAGTAAGAGATAATAGGTCACAGACTTCACTTCTTGGATAAGATACATGCAAGGCCTTACTGGACAGAATGAGAAGATTTGAGGCCTTTGTAGGCAGAAGAGGATAGTCTGAGGCCCCCTTGGGCACAAGTTGAATGTATTCCCACCCTTGATAAAAGGGGAAGTTTCTGCCAGGTGGTGGTGGTGCACGCCTTTAATCCCAGCACTTAGGAGGCAGAGGCGGGCGGATTTCCAAGTTCGAGGCCAGCCTGGTCTACAAAATGAGTTCCAGGACTGCTGGGGGCTATACAGAGAAACCCTGTCTCGGAAAAACAAACAAACAAACAAACAAACAAACAAAAACAAACAAAAAACCAAACCAAAACAAAACAAACAAACAAACAAAAAAAAAAAAAACGAGGGGAAGTTTCTAAATGCCATCCCCTCCATGTAGTCACAAAGGGCATATATGAGACCCAGTTTATTCCAAGGAACAGATCTGATACCCCTTGTTCAGAATGGAAAATATTAGGCCCCATTTATTAAAAGGACTATGTCTGCCACCTACTTTGTAAGAGTAGGAAAACCCAAGGCCCTGTTGATTAGAAAGAGGCCGGAAGGCTCCTTGGATGCCAAGTCTGGCTTGGCTATGGCAAGGATGGCATGACATGGTTCCCACCCTTGGAACAGAGCCAGCAGAGCATGTGCCTCCAAGAGTGTTGATTGTTGCTGTGGGCGTAAGTTTTATTTGGATAAAAATGTATTCTTAGCACTTGGGAGGCAGAGGTAGGTGAATTTCTGAGTTTGAGGCCAGCCTGGTCTACAGAGTGAGTTCCAAGACAGCCAGGGCTACACAGAGAAACCCTGTCTCGAAAACCAAAAAAAAAAAAAAAAAAAAAAAAAAAAGTATTCTTTACTGTATGTTCCTCCTGCCAAGGTTATCTGGGAATGTCCTCCCTGCCAAGGTTAATGACTCCATGATAAAAAGAGACAGTACTAGTGCAAGATGCAAAAGTGTCTATGTCTCAGCAAAATGATAAATGCTGTGATGTTCAGGACAGCCCTTAAGGCTGTGGGAAAGAACTCTGAAAACATGATTTCAAAAGTATATAATTTCTCACCTATAAGGATACAATATGAAGTGTATAAGGAGCTTCTCAGGTCTAAAAGAACAGAGGCAGGTGCATTATGAAACCACTTGTCAGAAAGATACAAAGGAAAGAGATAAAGAGATTTAGGGAGTGGTGATCAAGGGCAATATCTCATCCAGCTAAGATTTTTGTTTGTGCTTAACAAAGGCAGGCAGACTCCTGAGTTCAAAGTTAGCCTGGTATAGAGGAAGTTTAGTTTCAGGCCTAGGCATAGTAGGAATGGTAATTTCAGGGTGGGGGGGTCCCACAAAGCTACCTTTTTTTTCTGTGCTTAACAAAGGGAAGCAGATCCCTGAATTCTTTTGCAATGTTAAAAAATGTACTTGCTGTCTCTTTCTAAGAACAAGAGGGTTAGGGTCTTGGGATACTGATTCATGGGATAAACAAAAGGGAACCTGGGGTAATGACTGAATTGGTATGTAAATAAAATACTGGGCTTTTGCTCTGCAAGAGGTGAGCTATTGAGAGAGTTTTTAGAATAGCAAAAACATTGTGTCAGGCAGAAGAGAGAGGGGGAAGGGGAGAGGGAGAGGGAGAGGGAGAGGGAGAGGGAGAGGAATCTGGAAAGGTGTCTTGAACAGAACATAGTCCATCAGCTTGTAACCCAGGATTTGACTTTGAGTTATTTCTCTGCTCCCACACATCCCTTCTCTCAGGAACCACTCTCCAAGCCAAGGCTAATCCTTGGCACTTGGAGACAGAAGATACATTTCTGTGTTCTATTTTCAGTGGGGCTTCATTGGAAAATGTAGGAATATGTGTGGCTTCTTAGGTCAGAAGGAGCAATCCTGAGGTCCCTTTGTTTGTTATAGGGGGGATTGGTGCTACCTAAATAAGAGAGGGTAGATTTCAGCCCCATCCATTTGAACCCTCCATGGATAGAAGGGGAAGATGCCATTTTACCTTGGTGAAGAACATGTATGAGTTCCTGTTAGATGGAAAGTGAATGTCTATGTCTCCCTTGATAGATCCATAGGAAAAGGAGGTTGGTTGTTTGACTCTCTAGGCCAGAGTAAAATACTCAGAGGCCTCTATTATTAATAGGGAATTGTTGGACACTTTCTTGGTCAGAATGGGAAGCCATGGGCCCTTCTTTTGCAGATGGTTGAAGTATCTTGAACAGAAAGATAATGTTTCAAGGTCTCCCTCACTGAGGTATCCTTGGACAAATGTGGTAGGTGTAAGACTTCATTGAATATTGATAGATCTTATTTCAACAGAAAGAGAAGATATGAGCCCCATCTTTGACAGAAGCAAAGATGGGTTGAAGCCTTTATGGTCTGATGAGGAAGTCCCCTTATACAAAGGGGGCATGGCTCAATTTTTTGATATTAGAATTAGAATATCTGGGGCTCATCTAGGGAGAGGGGAAGTGTCTGAGGATATATTCATGAGAAGTGATATATCTGAATCCCTGTTATGCAGATGTGGATGGTACTAGAGCCTCTTAAGCAGATGTAGAGGGTTTGGAGATCATTGAGGAGATCTGGAAGGTTTCAGAGCTTCATAAGCAGATGTGAAAGGTTTCAGAGCCCCTGGTGCAGATGAGAAAAGTATGTGGCCTCCTTGGGAAATAGTGGTAGGGTCTTCAGCTCGTGGTAAGAAGGAAAGATATGAGCTCCCCTTTGGAATCCCTCTTAATCTAATCCCTCTTAGTCTAATGTGGGAAGTTCTGAAGCCATTTTGGGCAGGGGAAACATGTTTCCTTTGATAGAAATAAAACAGTTAAATACCTGTTGGGTAGAGGGCTATATTAGTTAGGGTCTTACTGCTGTGAACAGACACCATGACCACGGCAGCTCTTTTAAGGACATTTAATTGGGACTTACAGGTTCAGAGATTCAGTCCAGTACTATCAAGGCTGGAGCATGGCAACATCCAGGCAGGCATGGTGTAGGCAGAGCTGAGAGTTCAATGTCTTCATCTGAGGGCCTCTAGGGGAAGATTGGCTTCCAGGCAGCTAGGATGAGGGTTTTAAAGCCCACACCCACAATGACACACTTCCTCCAACAAGGCCACACCTACTCCAACAAGGCCTTACCTCTTAATAGTGTCACTTCCTGGACCAAATGTATTCAAGCCACCACAGATGTGTATTTTTTAAATCACTAAGACATTTGTAAATATTATTAAGCAAAAGACTTACATCGAACCTTTAAAAGGGGAAAATGTGTCATTTGGAGTTTTAGATTGTCATTTGCAAGCATCTGTATCTATAGCAAAGGGTCTTCCCTGGCTTTATTGAGTAGATCAGGCTGGTTTAGAATTCACAGAGATCTGCCTGTCTCTGTTTCCAGTGCCTGTTTTTTTTTCCTCAGAAGCTGAGTTGCACCTGGCCATGCCCCTGTCCCTTTGTTACATACATACATACATACATACATACATACATACATACATACATACATACATACACACATACACACACAGGTAGAGACATTTCAGACTTCTGCCCCTGCTCTGGCCACAGCAGCTAAACTAGAGCTGATTTCTGAAAGCCATCAGCACAGATCATCCATTTCCACTGGACAGCATTGAGCCTACTGGCTGTGCCAAGTTTGGGAGAACCTTAAGTTGCTTATCCTGTAGCTTTGGTCTCTGGGAAGTCTCCACTGGTTTCGCTGTCCACAGTGCATTGGCTGCATTCACCCCATTTGTAACCAGGAACCACTCCCTCTTGGCTTCTTCTGTGCTCTGCCCTTGGGAGAAGCACCAACTTCTGTGTTCTGTTTTTAAATTCAGCAGAGGCTTCTTTAAAAAGCCACCTTCTGTACTATCTCTCCTCAGATTCCCGCTCCTTGGCTAGAAAACTCCTTCAAAGCTGTTCGTTTTTGTGTTCTTCTGGGAAGCTTTGCCTTTGGTCGTTTTTGTTTGTTTGTTTTGTTTTTTGTTTTTCCATTGTTCTGTTGTTGCACTGTTACTGTTGTTGCTTTGTTCATTTGTTTGTTTAGAGACCAGGCCTCTTGTCTAGCTAGCCTGACTTTCCCCCAGTTTTCACCAAGGCATTTTCAGGCTGTAAGCTTGGGATTTAATTGCCCCATGTGAGGCAACATCTGTAGAACTTTGTTCCAGTTCTTTCTCTAAGCCCCATGCTCCCAGAAATAAGACTCAAACTAAAAGTACATTTACAAATACCTTGGCCACATAGCTAGGCTCTTATTTGACTAGATCATAACTTAACCCATTTATTCGAATTTATTTTCTGCCACGTGGCTGGTTACCTCTGCTCAGGTTAGCATGTGTCTACCTTGTCACATCTTTCCAGGCAAATCTCCCATGCCTTGCTCTATCCCAGAATTCTTTCTGCCTCTTTGATATCTCACCTCCTATTTTCAACTCAAGCCATAGGCCATCAGATTTATTATTGACAAGTACCACATCCATACAGACACATGATATTATCTCTATAGTGACCAGCCCCAGAGCTCCTTGGGCTATCAGGTAGGTCACAGGGCCCCCTTGGGAAGATATCTTAGATCCCCTTTAATCTAATCTGAATAAGCACAATTTCTTTGATACATGGCTTTGCCATAATATTAAACTTCCTAGTGTTCTCCAAACTGTACAATTTTTGCACCATTTTTATTGTAGATCTTCCTAAGAATAATCAGTAATAACCATGCCATGGACTACATGCTATGTGGTCTTGAAATTTCATCTGCCAAATTAATTTATTACCTTTTAATTTAACTCCAGTCAAATTCTTGAGATATTGGAAAAATTTAGTCATATTATTTTTCAAAGTATCACATATCCCAGTTGTTAGTAGAATCCCTGCTTCCCTCTGAAACCACAAGTTGGGCCTCCATTAGTCTCATCATTACTGTCTTTTAGGATCCACCTAGAATGGCTTGTAAAGCTATGCTTACAACATTTAAATGTTTTTTTTTAATCCAAAGTTCTAAAGTCTTTCACATTTCTCCAAAAACAACACAGTCAGGTTCTTCACAGAAACAACCAACCAACCTCTGGTACTAAGATCTCTATTACTTATTTCTTTCTAGCTATGATACAATGCTGTGACCACACACAACTTATAGAAGGGTGTATTTTGACTCGTGGTTCCATAAGGAGAGGCCACAATGGTGGGGAAGGCATAGCAGAAAAAAACCAAGAAGCTGGCTGATCACATTTTCATACATATACAGGAAACAAAGGGAGGGAACGGAAATAGGACAACGCTATAAACCCCCAAAGCCTGTCCCCAACAATCCACTTCTTCTGAAAAGGCTCTACCTCTTAGATGTTTCATAACCTCCCCAAATTGGACTCCATCTGTGGATCAAATACATGAGCCTATGGGGGACTTTTCTCATTTAAACCACCATACTCTTCGATAGAGAATTCTAACTAATCTAGGCAGAATTTTTTTTTTCTTTTTGTTTTTTCGAGACAGGGTTTCTCTGTATAGTCCTGGCTGTCCTGGCACTCACTCTGTAGACCAGGCTGGCATCGAACTCAGAAATCCACCTGCCTCTGCCTCCCTAGTGCTGGGATTAAAGGCGTGTGCCACCACGCTGGCAGAAAATATTTTTAAAACTACAATGTTGCAGCAGTAATATAGTAAAGTGAAGACTATAAAAAGAAAAAAAATGAAGGCTCTACAAGATAATTGACCTTATTTCAATGATTGTAGAGTGCTGGAATGTTGGATGTCTGGAGACAGCTCATCTTGGGCCATATTCAACTTTCTTACTATCCATTTGTTGTTCTTTTTTTTTTTTTGACCTAATAGTCTTCTTTGGAATGTACAAAGATACCATTAGCTTCTACTAACCCAAAGGCAAAGATAATATACGTAGCCTATAGTAGAGATTTTTTTTTTTACTTTGCTTTAAGTCAGCTACTTGATCTCATGCATGTTAAAAAAATGCCTTGAAAAGTTAAAAAGTGCCATAATCTATTACTTTCTTCTGGTGTGTTATAATAAAAACTTGAGGACTGTAGTATTTGAATCCGTGTTTTCAGGCGATGGTCACTTATATTTGATTCCAGAATAAATTATCTTATTCCTTTCAAAATGAAAGCTGTATTTTTGTATCAATAATGCACACATACAGGCGAAAGATATATTATCTAAAAATTATTATATGTAAAAGGTCACATCTCAAATAGAAGCAAGACAGAATGGTAAGAAATTGTTATGACATTGTGCTCACAGTGCATTAGAGGATGGATACTCAGCAACAATAATTAGGCTGTGTTTACTTAGAACTAAAATATAACCTTTATAAATATAAATATTTATAATAATAAATATAATATTTATTATTTATAATAAATATAAATAATATATAACCTTTTGTTTCTAACACACCCCTGTTCTAAGCCTAAAATGATGCCCTTCATAAATCCACCTTATGACTTTGTTTAGTAAAAATAAATAAATAAATAAATAAATAAATAAAACAAAAACCCTTTATCTTTTGACCTTGTCATGAATTATACTTTGTAGGCAAAGTTAGAAAATGGGGGAATTTTCTTAGCAACTTTAGAAATGTAAATTGAAAGCCACCCAAGTCTCTGTCTACCAGTGGTTCTCACTCTTCCTAACGCTGTGATCCTTTAATACAGTTCCACGTGTTGTGCTGACCCCACATATAACATTCTTATCGTTGCTACTTCATAACTGTAATTTTGCTACTGTTAGGAATCATCTTGTGAATATTTTTGGAGAAAGAGGTTTGCCAAAGGGTTTTCAACCCACAGGTTGAGAATTGGTACTAAATGTTCATTATAAAAGAAAAAAAAAACGAAAAAAAGTAATTGACAGTCCTTTGAGAACCCCACATAATCCTTTCAGTGCATTCTACCTTTCTCATAGAGCACTGTTCTTTGTCTTTAATAAACATAAATTTCTTCATATTTTATCTGTCCTATAATTCAAAAGTTTAAGGCCAGTTTGTATTGCATAGTTAAGATCCTGTCTCCAAACAAACAAAATCAAAAAGAAGGTAAGGAGAGGCCAGGCAGTGGTAGTATACTCCCTTAATCCCAGCACCTGGGAAGCAGAGGCAGTCAGATCTCTGAGAATTTGAGGTCAGACAGAGAGAATTCCAGGATAGCCAGTGCTACACTTGAAAACCCTGTCTTGAAAAATAAAGAAAAGGAGGGGGGTGAGGAGGAGGAGGGGAAGGAGGAGGAAGAGGAGGAGGAGGAGGAGAAAGAGGAGGTAAGGAGGGAATAAAGGAAAGGGACAGAATGATAAAGACAATGTGATTGTAGAGGACCTGTACACTTTTAAAATCCACATTATACCTTCTACTACTGCAGACAGGACTTTGAGCTGCCCTTTATCCACCATTCTTATAACAAGGCCCACAGGTTACCAAGAATGTGAGTAAGGTAAGGTATAATTGCAAGCAGAGATGTTTCACCAGAAACATGTGGGAAGCATGCCCACAGAGCTATGCATACTACTGTGTGAATAGTGCACTGTAGAGCTAGTCTTGGATTCCAAGGACAAACAGACTCTTGAGGAAAAGGAGGGGAAACATCCCTACCAATATAAGGAGCTAAATGGCATCATAGCTACCATGGGGAAAGAAGCCACTACTGACCGTGCCCTGTTCTGCCTCTATGAATAATAAAAGCATTAGAAAACTAAAGTGTTTTGAGTGTATGAATAACATATATATGTCAGGAATATGTCATCAAACAATCTGAGATTTCAGTTGGGGACCTGATAACAAAGGATAATTGTTAAATCTCTAAAAGCATGATATTGTCAGGCAAGAAATGCTCGTTTTAAGATAATAATATTGTACTATATGGGGATGAAAGGATGTGATACACAAAATTAAAAACACGGGAAACATGCCTTAAATTGACTGGAGAAAAGAGCAAATATGTAAACCTTCAGAATTGCAGAGTCCTGAGAACATCACAAAGATAGTATTATCATACCAGAGGGAAACTGACATGCTTTTGTTCTTGGATTCAAAGAGTGATGTAAAAGATAAATGAACTCCAACATTCATTCCCATATATAACTAACAGCAGTCAAAACTCAGTTCTCACCAAATCAGTGCATGAAAGAGATTTTATTTAGTGAAAGTCCATAATCCAACCAATGCGATAATGAAGCAAGACAGAAAATAGAAGGCCATCTTGGCCATCTTCAGTTATAGGCTATTGGAGTGTGGTTTTGAGTCCTTGGAAAATTTATATAAATGCCATTAAAATACTTGTTATAACTGCAGGGGGGTTCACAGTGATGTTAGCTGTAAATGTAGTTTCAAATCTCAGGAAACACTCGCTTTTCCACGGGAGAAGAGTAAGAAATGAAAATGATGCCACTGCCTAAAAACATGAGAGCACATAGACTGCCTATTATATTAGAAATTCCAATTCTCTGACTGGGTGGGTGTAATGGCAGATGGAAAGATGGTGGGAAGGCAATTCCTGCTTTGTGAACAACAGAGAAGTAATTGAATAAGACAGCAAGGAGGATAAAGATACTGGCAATGATGTTGAGAATGGCTGAAAGGACAAATGGATTGTGGGTGGTATTCCTCTGTACTGTCCTTTCATACACCTTTTGAAGAGCAAAAATGGTGGCAACTGTTGCAATCAATCCGAGCATGTTGGAGATCAGTAACAAGTGTTGAATGATACGAACATCCAAAGAGATAAAGCTGTCCTGGTAGGCATATTCATGGCACACTCTGGCACTGCCAAATTTGCTGTTTTGGTGATAAATGCAGACTCTCCACATTCCTATAAAGGCTGTGGTAGGCTCAGTGAACATTGTTTCATTTAAGTACCAGACTCGCCACTGTGGGAGGCCTGTGGAGATGCTGCAGAGGACCCATGCTATGGATGTCAAAGCAAAACCTCCGACTTGGCCGTTGGCACTTTTGCTGAGCAACAACATGGTGACCGTGAACACGAGACAACTGTAAATAAATACAGTACAGCATAAGAGTGGCTATCTTTGGCTTAAGACAGTGTTCCACTACCATGAGGGAATACTCTGTTATGTTTGAGAAAGTGTGGATATCCTGTTATAAGTGTGGTCTTAGCAAACAGAGAGGGGCCATATTTACTGACAGTTTGACAATGGTCTACACCCTCTCTAACAGTTCCACTTCTGACTAGCTATACAGTGCCATTTGCTCACATTCACCCATAATGTTGCTCATCGCAGCACTACTTGTAATTGGGGTGCTATTCAGGGCCAGCAAGGCTACATAATGAGATCCTGTCTCTAAAAAAAAAAAACCAACATTATCTATCAATATTGTATAAACAAATTAATAATAATTAAATTAATAGAAAAATTTTGTGACTCTAGAAAATATAAACAGTTCTCCTATACATTACCTAAAGCAAGCTTCTTCATTTATCACATGTCAAACAGAGGACAACTGGGAACCAGGAAGATAACCTAAATTGAAGAGAGAATAGTAATTACATACTATAGTACAATTGTAATTATTTAGTCTATTGTGAAACCAGTTGGGGAGATACAAAATAAGATATATCTAAATGTCAAAATTACTAGTGACTCTTCTTCCCTCTCTTTTTAGGTTAGAAATCTATCACATTTTTGTTGGTTTGCTTAGTGCTTTGTTTTGGGGGACAGCTAATTAGCATGCTGGACTTCTCTCACACTTACTGTGTGGCTGATGTTAGTTTCATTCTCAAGGCAATTTGCAAGCCTCATACTCCTGAGTACTGGGATTGTAAGCATGCATCACTATGCCTGGCCTATATGGGATTTTTTTTTTTTTTTTTTTTTTTTTTTGGTTTTTCGAGACAGAGTTTCTCTGTATAGCCCTGGCTGTCCTGGAACTCACTTTGTAGACCAGGCTGGCCTTGAAATCAGAAATCCGCCTGCCTCTGCCTCCCGAGTGCTGGGATTAAAGGCGTGCGCCACCACGCCCGGCTGGGGATTTTTTTTATTACTGGTTTTGTTTGTTGTTGCTTTCTTTTAAAAAAAATATTTATTTATTCTTTGTGCATTGAAATTTTTCTTGCATATATATCTATATGAGGATGTTGGATCCCCTGGAACTGGAGTTACAGACAATTGTGAGCTGTCATGTGGGTGATGGGAATGCTCTTAACTGCTGAGCCATCTTTCCAGTCCTCTTTTTCTTTCATTTAAAAATTTTAAAATTTTTTGAGACTTTAATATGTGAGTACTATATTTACATAATTTGTACCCTTCCTTCTTCCCTTTCCAGACCCTGCCATGTGACCTCATCCCTTTCAAATTCATAACTGAAATGTTAATAGAACTTAATGATTTGTTCCTGTGAGGCAAATGCTTTATCATTGATCTGTACCCCCTATACATGCCCTAAAATATATTTTGTGGAGTTTATTTTCTGATGTTTTCTATGTGTGTGCCCTTTCTGGTGCTCTAGGGAGAAAGTGGTAGGAATGGACTTCAGGATGAGACCCAAGAGAATTCATTTCCCTCAAGTTAACCATCTATAAAATGGGTAAAATATAATTCTTGGAAATGTCTGAAGGCATCTCCATTTTCATTGCTAAAAGAAGCAGCATTTGGGCACAATGTGGTTTTTCTCTTTAATAACCCTTTGTCCATAGATTGAACTTATTGCATGAATCCTATGTGTCAGCCTCTAAAAACAGTGTCTACAGGAGCCAGTGTGGGAAGATGTGTCAACACATTTCTCAGAGGAGAACATGGAGAGATGAAGCCTCCATGGTTTTTGGGAGGCTATGAGAGTGAAAAAAAATTCTTTAAGGAACTAACTCTTAACACAGCCAAAAGAAAGAGTCCAAGTTTGGGGCTGGAGAGATGGCTCAGCGATTAAGAGCACTGACTGTTCTTCCAGAGGTCCTGAGTTCAATTCCCAGAAACCACATGGTGGCTCACAACCATCTGTAATGGGATCCATGCCCTCTTCTGGTGTGTCTGAAGACAGCTACAGTGTACTTATATACATAAAATAAATAAATAATTCTTTAAAAGAAAGAAAGAGTCCAAATTTTAGAAATGGGGAGAAGGGATGCTGCCATATATCTGAGATGTGTCTGAATGACATGGTTAAAGAGCATACTCTAACCTTGGAGGCTGGTGAATGTCAGGTGAGGGTTCAGATGAATTAAGACTAATCATGAGAAGACCAATTGAACCTGAAAAACTTTGAGGGGTCTAGATTTTATTAGAAATACAATGGATGGGGCATGAGGAAAGGAATGCTGTTATTGGAAATTTCTTGTAATGGCTCGAGCAATTCTCACAGCAACATATTAATAAGCATCATTCTCTTTAACTGGAATTTCTAAATCAATTGGTAGTGGAGATTGAAGCTAGATAATCATACAAACTAGGCAAGCCCTCTACCACTGAATCATAATCCCAAACTTTTAAAAACTTTCATTTTGAGATGAGATCTTGAAAGTTACCTAGGCAAAAACAAAACAAAACAAAACAAAACAAAACAAAACAAAACAAAACAAAACACCAAAAAAACCAGTCAGGTGGCAGTGGCGCACACATTTAATCCCAGCACTTGGAAGGCAGAGGCAGCCAGATTTCCGAGTTCGAGGCCAGCCTGGTCTACAAAGTGAGTTCCAGGACAGCCAGCACTACACAGAGAAACCCTGTCTCAAAAACAAACAAACAAACAAACAAAAAAAAAACAGGAAAACAAAAAAACGAAAGCTACTTAGGCTGGATCTAGAGTTCCTTAAGTGTTTCAGAAAGACATTGTCTTTGTTGTTGTTTGTGTGATTTGAAATGTGGCCTAATTATGTAGACCATTGTACTGGCTAGATTTATGCAAATTTGATACAAGCTAGAGTCATGAGAGAAGAAGCTTCAATTGAGAAAATGCTTCCATAAGATCTGGCTGTAAGGTATTTTCTTAATAAATGGTAATGAGAGAGGACCCAATCTATGTTGGGTCATGCCATCCCTGGGCTGGTGGTCCTGGGTTCTATAATAAAGCAGCCTGAGAAAGCCATGAGGTGCAATCCCATAAGCAGTAATATGGCCTCTGCATTAGCTCCTGCTTCAGGTACCTGCTCTGAGCTCCTGTCCTAACTTCCTTTGATCTACAGCAGTGTGGAAGTATAACATGAAAAACCCCCTCTCCTCCCCAAGTTGTGTTTTGATCATGGTACTTCATTGCAGCAATAGAAGTGCTAATTAAGACAACCAAATTGACTAGGCAGCTCAGAGTAGGCTTGAACTGGTTTACCTTCTACCTATCATAAAGGTAACATTGCACTCAACTGACACCAGCATAGACTCAACAAACTAGCTGTGCATCTCAGGCCCAGTCTTCTTGCCCTAAACTTCACACTTGATCTTAGCCAAAAGGCCGAGAAGCGATTGCCCTAAACCTCAAAGTAATCAAATGTTCTAGCTACCTTGAGTCCATTCAGATAGAAAAGAATAGTGACACAACTAAGGAAGATCACAATGGAGTAGTGGAAGAGACATATCTCACAGGATTTTTTTTAACATTAGCGCAGAGGAGGCCTGTTATTGGACATGGAAAAGAGAGCAAAGCTAAGAGTTGAGAGACAGAGAGCCTCTCAGGGGAGGGAGAAAAGGGAATGGAGAAAAGGGAATGGAGATGGGTGTGAACCAGCGTGGCTAGAACCAGCCACAGGTAGTTATGGTATCATAAAACTAGAATAAGTGGGATAAAGCTTTTATAATTATCAGTTGGCTCTGAAATTATTGTATTGGCATCTTGTAAATTGTGCTTTTATTGATACATAAATTTGATCGGTTAACTATAAGCTTTAAGAGTTTTAATTCTACTAGGCAATTGGGCGTTGTGATGGCTGACCATGGGGTACATGTGGCATTGTGTGGTAGTGAAAAGAACTCAGGGGCCCCCACCTGAGAGTTGGTGGGCAGAGAAACCACCGAGATGAGATCACCCAGCAGGAGCCCTGTGGCCCATGGTACCAGCATAAAAGTGGGTGCGTACTGACTCGCTATCCTAATATTTCTCACAACACGAGACCAGAAGAACCAGAAAGGCTGATTAGAACATTGTGTCACAAAGGATATCACAAAAATAGTAAAAAAAAAAAAAATTCCTGGGAGGTTTTAATGTATTTAAAAAGCCCTTTCTACAAAGAGGCCTATCTCAAATAATAAAGATGTCCAAGTTGCACAGATATCTTGATTTTTAAGGTAGAGAACTTAGGAGACAGTGTAGTGATTCAGAGAAACCAGCCACGGGGCTGATCTGATCATCAAGAAGGAAACTTGTATCTTTTACACCATGGTAATGTTGGAAATGTCATGGCTCAAAGCCTCTGTGTGACCAAAATACATGCGAGAACAAATTAAAGGGTTGAATTACTTGGTTTGTCTCAGTTTCAACAATTGGCATGTATAGTCCTTAGCTGTGTCAAGTCATGTATATGGTTATTCAGGAAATCACTGGTAGTGAGACCAGGAAGCAGAGGCTACTCATCTAAGATGGACAGAAAATAGAGAAAATGGGACCAGGTATTAGGTAAAACCTTCAAATCCACCTTCACTGGTATCTACTTGCTTCAGCTATCAGCCAACTCTTCTACAACCTTCTGCAAAAGTACTACTAGCTAGAGACCAAGAGTTTAACACATGAGCTTTTCCCCAGGACCAATCATCTACCAATTATAATACCATCATAGAAGGTTAAATGTCCTGTGATTCTACTAGGTCCCTGGAGCAGTCAACTCCAGATATATAGCAGAGTAGTGGTTGCTAGGGGCAAGGGCAGTAAGAAATAAGAGATAATATTCAAAGAAGACATTTCAGTTGGGGAAGATGGACAGTGATGTCCCTTCCATACTGTGAACCACAGAACCACACAATTAAGAAAGTGAGTAATGAGCTTTGATATGAATATTTAACTCCAATGTTACTCAGCGTATACAACAAAGATGGATAAAACCTCTTCTAACCTGATATGTTTTCTTCAAGTGAGTCAGTGATCAGCAATGTGGTAGAATGTGAAGGTAGCTATGTCAGTGAAAAAACAGTTGAAAACACAGCTCCCCTCACGTGTCTTTCAAGCCTTGTGTCTGGCTTCTCAGTCACCTGTAGGCTCTTGGCATATTAATGGACTGTTTCAGAGTTCTGAGACATCATCAAATGTTTATTGTGTCATCAAATTTCAACTCTTAGTGACCTCATCTTTCAAGTTTCAGCCATTAATGTATGCGTGCAGTCATACCTTTGGAGCTTAACTATGCAAAGCTTTCAGTTTCTTTTGTCTTGTACTTTTTAATGCAGCCTTTGTAGGATAGGGTCTTTTTACCAGTGTGCCTTTCTACTTATGTATAAGACCCATTTTGTTAATTCAAACTACCTTGCTGTTCTTTGTTTTGTTCCTTCTCTTTAAAGCCTAGTTTCAAACCCTGTCATTGTTGATAGTGACATTTTAGAAGAATCATTGCCTTGTATATATACAGATGGTAGAAGAGGTAGCATCAACACATTAAGAATGGTCCTAGGTAATTCATCAGAGATGGGCATAGTGGCATGTGACTTTATTCTCAGCACTTGGGAGGCAGAGGCAGGTAGATCTCTTTGAGTTCAAGGCCAGCTTGGCCTTCAAAGCAAGTTCCAGATCAGTCTGGGTTACACAGAGAAGCCCTGTCTCAATAAAATAAAACAAAACTTTATCAGAGATGTGCACAAAGATACAGATGTGTGGAACAGCCGGTGAGATTATAGCTGTCATGAAAAAAGAAAACCTAAAGCACATTGAGAAAATTCCTTTAGTAAACCACTGTAGATTCTAGGGAGTCATGTGAAAAGCTATGATAGTCATCTTTATGACTGAGCTTATGCTCCATTTTACCTACTAGGGACATGTCTAGTCACAGGGATGAGACAAAAGGCACATAGTACACTGACTGTAGCTTATCCTAGTGGCTGGACCTAAAACTCCTGAGCTATGATCTGCTGAGATTTTATTGTTGTTACACAGCACAGTTTTGGTGACAGTTAATACAACCTATGCTTCTTGCAGTTAACTGACTATAAGTTAAAAACATATGATCAGTAGTAATGTTTATTCAGATTCTTTAAGAATCAATCACGTGGTTAGGTAGCTCTTTGTCTTCCTCTATTTTTTTCTCTTCCTCCACCTCCCCCTCCCCCTTCCTCACCCTCTTCTTCCCCCCATGTCTCCATTCCTCTGCTTTTTTTCTTTTTGCACAGTGCCCTGCACAGGCCAACATTGAATTCTCAACAATACTCTTTTTTCAGCACCCCAAGGCAAGTGTAAGGCACAATGCATTTTAGGACATGCATGGTATGTACTCACTTACTTATAAGTGGATATTAGCCATAAATTACAGGATACCCACTCTATACTCCACACAGACTTACAAAAGCTAAAGAAGAAGGAAGGCCAAAGGGAAGATACTTGAATCTCACTTAGAAGGGGGAATAAAATAGTCATAAGAGGCAAATGGAGGGAGGGAAAGGGGATGGGGAAGTAAAAAGGGAGGAGTTCAGGATCCGATGTGGGGAGAGAAAGAAAGAGAAGGCCAGAGGGCCAGAGGGCCAGAGGGCCAGAGGGCCAGGAAAACTGAAAGGCAATCTGTAGCTGGCAGGGGTAGGAGCACCCGGAGGACATGCTAGAGACCTGGGATGGGGAAGATTCCCAGGAATCAATGGGGGTGATCTTAGCTGAAACTCACAGCAGTAAGAATATGGAACCTGGAGAGGCTACACCCTACATCCAGATAGGGACCTTGGTTGAGCTATAGAAAGACCAACCCACTCACAAATTTTTTGACCCAAAATTTATCCTGTCTGCAAGAAATACAGGAACAAATATGGAGCAAAGAATGAAGGAATGGCCAACCAATAACTGACCCAAATTGATATGCATTTCATGGACAAACACCAATCCCTGATAAGGCTCTGTTGTGCTTGAAGTCAGGAGTATAGCATGACTGTCTTATGAGAGGCTCCACTGAGACAGATCAAGAGACAGACTCACAGTCAAACATTGGATGGAGCTCAGAGACTCTTGTGGAAGAGTTGAGGGAAGGATCAGGGGCCCTGAAGGGGATAGGATCTGCACAGAAAGAACAACAGAGTCAACTAACCTGGACCTTTGGAGACTCTCAGAGACTGAACCACCAATGGAAGAGCATACACGGGTTGAAATTAGGCCCCCAAGCATATAGCAGATGTATAGCTCAGTTTTCATGTAGGATCTCCAACAACTGGAGTGGGGGCTATCCCTAAAGCTGTGGAATCTGTTCCCCTATCTCAGCTGCCTTGTGTGACTGGAGTGGGAAAGGATGTGCCTAGACCTAGGAGACTTGATGTACAAGGGTAGGGGCTTACCCAGGGGGCCTTGCCTCTCTCAAGGAAGAAGGAGGTGGGGAAGAGACTGTGTGAGAGAAGAACTGAGAAAGGGACAGCGATTGGGATGTAAAGTGAATGGATGAATGAATAAATAAATAAATAAATAAATAAATAAATAAATGGATTTTTTTTTGCTGTAGGCTGAACCCAGCACATCATGCTTATATCCTCTCCCTCTGAACTATCCACCCAGCACTAACATTTTCATTACTTTTAAAAATATCCAATATATGAAGTAAAAACATCTGTTCATTCTCTTTTATGCAGTTGTTTTGTAAAACTCAAGCAGAAGGAGCTGGTGATAAGTAGTAAATGTCAAGCATGAAGTCTGCTCACATTTGCCAGAAAGGAATGCAGGGTGAAGCCATAAACAAGCCTACTGCATACACAGAGTGTCACAGCTGAGCCACCTGTGAATGCCTAGGACTGACCATTACCACTAGATTCTCAGACTCTCTCTCTCTTTCTCTCTCTCTCTTTCTCTCTCTCTCTTTCATCTCTATCTCTTCACTTTTTAAGGTTACAATATAATTTCAGAATTCCTCCATTCCCTTTAATCCCTCCAAGCTGTACCATATACCCTTCCTTTTTTTTTCCTAATTCAAGGCCTCTTTTTCATTGCATGTGTATGTATGCATCTATAGGCATACATATTCTTTTTTTTTTTTTTTTTAAGATTTATTTTATTTATTATATGTAAGTACACTGTAGCTGTCTTCAGACACTCCAGAAGAGGGAGCCAGATCTTGTTATGGATGGTTGTGAGCCACCATGTGGTTGCTGGGATTTGAACTTATCACCTTCGGAAGAGCAGTCGGGTGCTCTTACCCGCTGAGCCATCTCACCAGCCCCCGGCATACATATTCTTAATTATAACCTGCTCGGTCTGTATAGGGTTACCTGTATGTATGTTTTCAGGACTGACCATTTGATATTGGATAACCAACTGGCATGCTTTTCCTTGGGAAAGTCTCTTTTCCAGCTCCCAACATTCCTTAGTTGTCTGTAGTTCCCTGTGTAGGGTTGAGCCTGGTGGGTTTTCCCTTATGTCCATTATTGTAGACATTGTTGTGCTCATGTTAAGGCAGTCATGTTGGTGAGACTTTATGTGTATAGAGTCTTTCATCCTACTAAGGAGATATAGAAAAGAAAAACTTGTAATGGGCAGGCAGATTCTAATATGTGTGTTTCACTAAAAGCATGCTAGAGCACTACTTATTGTATAAGAGAAAGTCCTAAAACAGCACGAAAAGCCCAGGTACAGATAAAAAACTTACTTTACTCACATTTTACACACATAAAACCATCACAACATTATATTTGGGAGAACAACTTGGTGTAAATCCATCTTCACCTTTTCCAACATGACTCATGTGACCAAGCCCGCTCAGTCAGTCAACAGGTTCTCCAGCGCAGGAGCGAGGATTAAAAAGAAAAAAGACAGTTAGACAACATTGTAGCGTTACCCCAGTCCATTCTGAGACTGAAGGCAAAGTTTTATTTTCCAACCTAATTTTAAACCAATTTAATTACATGCAAGTATTTTGGGCAAGCAGTACAATAAGGAACTACAAACAAAGCAACAGGACAGTTGTAAAAAAGGGCTTGTCATAGAAACTTGAGCCCACTTCCTTGTCCAAGCCCAAAATCTTGCCTGAAGCTTAGTTCCACCCTAAAACTAAAATTCCTGCTTTATCTTACTTCTTCTCTATTACAACCTAAAGTTAGCTTTTTGCTGAAACTTACTTCCTTATTACACCCTGATGTCAGATTTCTGCTTGAGCTTACCTCCAAGGTCAGATTCCTGTCTCAAGCCCATTTCTTTGTCCTTGCCAGTGTCAGACTGCTGCCAAGCAGTACCCAAAAAGGCTTTCCACATCTCCCCCTTTTAAATTTAATAAACAAGGCTGAGCCTGTCTTAGGTTGTTCTGACAAGAATACCCCCCCTACTCATCCTCAAAACATGTGCAGCTTGTTTGTATTATATGAACAAACATGGCCTTTTAGTGTTTGTTATAAACAAAATGGCCTGTTGGCACATGCTTCTGCCTTACGTTGGCAAGGCCTTTGTGCAGAATCTTTACCCGTCCTTGGCTTGGCAGCCTGTTAAATCAATAACTCTGTTTGGGGGATCATTCTTAGTTTAAAAAAGGCAAGCTTTAACACAATGGGCAGGAATAAGAGTATTCCTAGGACAAGAACGGCTAGCATGATCAAGCCATATATGCCTTTCTTGAAGCTTGACCAGGACGGAAATACTGATTTCAGGCCATGAATAATTCTATCAGCAAGATCTGCATCATCAAAGCTCAGCAGAGCAACATTCTTTAATTCATAATCTCACTATTCAAAGTTAAAATATCCAGAGAGGTGTTGGAATTATATGCCAAACATCCTGCAAGCATCTATAAAACTTTTCCCAATTATAGTGACTATTACTGTAAATTTTAGAAGTAACACAAATCCACTAGTATCTGGCATGGCACTCAAGATGGCTTCCTACTCTTAAGCACTGAATCTCCTATCTAATAATTTGAATAGCTTGTCTAAATCCTCCTGAATACTCAGAGCATTAGTAACATTTTTTGCTAAATGATTAATAAAAGTAGCTGTCTAAACTTCTTGTGTCAAAGCAATTGCTGTAGTCGTGCTATTAAAGCTGCTATACCAGCAATAATGAAGCCCACTATCCTCTTGTATCTACTTACAGCCTGACTCACTTCTTCCAGTACCTGAAAGCTTTTTTTCAGAATACCACGGTCCTGAAATATTCACAGGCAATAAAACAAAAGCTGTTTGATAGACCACTATAACATACATGCCAGGTTTCAACGCACTAACACAATTAGAAAGTTTACAATCAATACAACTTACGTCAAATACTGTGGAAGAAACAAAGTAATTTCAACATGACCAATTAAAAGATCAGGAACTTTAACACAAGCACTAACATTTCTTCGAAAACTAGATCCTGTCCCAATCTAGTACTAACATAGCATCATAGAGAACTGTAGCTAACTTTCAAATATGTCTCTAAAAATGTCCAGAACCTGCCTTCCAAATGAAGACTGTTATTTCCAATACTGGATTGATTTCTAGACCAGTCTATGACTGAATCAGAATAACTGGTCACATTAAAGGAAAGAGAAGATTCATCATAACTTCTTTTTGATTAAATTTGAAGGCAGTTTCCAGTCTCCATGTTTTCTGTCCCATATGGTCTGAAAGCATGAAGCAAGGAAGCTTGTCCAATCTGGGGTATAGGCAAGCAAAGATGGGTCAGGAATGTATGTCCAAAACAGCCTTCCTGTCTCCATTGTCAGGGCACTCAGCAAGCTCGCAGGTCAACATCATTCTTTGTCCCAACATCAGCATGTATCACCAATCACTCTGGCAGCTAGCACGCTCCTTCAGCATCCTGAGGAAAAAACACAAACATGCCCTCTTGCCCATATTAAATACCTGATCAGGACCATGCCATGTGCCAGTATGTGGCTCCTTCTATTTTACCTAGGCATAAGTAAGCCTGGTTCTAGGGTGGCATATACACTCTTCCTTGGCATCCAAAATTTTAAAAAATTTTAAATAAAAAGAACATGATTTAAATAAATTTGTGGTGTACAGAGATATAACTCCCCCTTTTTTATTTTATGAAGATAGTTCCACAATACCTGTTTTTAAATAACATGGGTAATGTTAAACTGTTGACAGAAAGTCTCAATGATTATCAATTTTGCCTAAAAAAAATTGCACATGCAATAGGCCAAATATCAGCATTTTGCAATAATCAATTTAATTGCTGTTTGGAATAAGGGATAAATATTTCATCAGGTTCTCTCCCAAAATATCACTGTGACTCCATCCTACAACTCAGTATTAACACAGCAACAGCCTCATAACAAGGTGTTAAAACTTTCTTTGGAGACAAAGAAAGATGAACCCACATTAATGATCCCTTTTGCAAAGGACTGCAATGGGCACACCAGTTATAGCAATAATGCAAGCAGTCAACAATTGATCATAGTCTGTATAATGTACGTTATTGGCTAATAGCTTCCTCTACTTTCTGCAAAGCTATTTGTCCTTTGTCTGATAATTGTTGAGGTAAATTAGGATTTGCATTCCCCTTGAGGGTATCAAACAGAGGTTTAAGTTCTCCTGTAGTAAGCTTAAGATGAGGTCTCAGCCAATTAATATCACCTAATAACTTTTGAAAATCATTTAAAGTAAAATTTGAATTTTCTGCGTTACAATTTGTTTAGGATATAACTTATGTTCCAAATACTGAAAAAAAAATTGCCTTTGAATCTTTTCTGGAGCAACAACTACTCCAAAATTTTAAAGCTTGTATAAGAGCAAAAGTTTGCAGTAAAATTCCATCAGTGGGATTAGCTAATAAAATACCATATAACCAATAATATATACTGGAAGATTCCCAAGTCCTAACTTCTTGTATTGAAGCAGCGACATTCCTTGAGGCAAAACTTTCCAATGGTATTGTTTCATGGGCTTTTTAAAATTACAAACTGACTAAAAGCAGCCCCTTTACAATCTTTAGGGTGCAAAGGAATAAAGAACAATCCTCCAAATCCATAATAATTCTATATAGAGTAGGCAGGCCAGATTGCAATGCCTCTACAACTTCCATAGTCATTAACCTTTCACAAACCCTGCAACAATCTCTACCTGCCGGATTTTTTCTTAATTACAAATATGTGTGAATCAGAATCCTGAGCCTGTGCTCAAACTGCAAACTGCAAGCAATGGAACACTGGCAGTTTAACATAATTTTTAAGTTTCTCTTGTAACATCACAGCATAACCACAATTTTGGGAAGCAAAACCCAATTTTAACAGTGTAAACAATACATTCTCTTTAAAAATCAACACCAAAAACATCACTTTCACTTTAAAGTTTTTAAGTGTCTGCCTACTTTTGAACTGCAGTTCGCAAGCCTGGGTCATTCTGAGATGGTGGCTCAGAGCATGCAAGAACTTTGGAAAGGAAAACTCGACCTCCAACAATGTAGTCTCTCCAAAAAACAAAAAATAAATCCCCCTCCATGCTACAAAGTTTGGCTGACAGTTCCTGCACAGGAACACAAGATGGTGCAGCCTCCAATACCTCAAAGAGACACTGCCCTAAATCCTATCTTTTATAAGTCTGGTTTCTAGGATAAGAATTGCATAGAATATTACCCAATTTAAACATATCTTTAGAGACCTGTCTCCTTGGGTTTACTTTTAAAACCATTCAGAAACAAAAATGAAATGGCTGCATACATTTACTTATTTAAACCAAAAAAAATTCTTAATTTTTCTAGCTGTAATTTCAAGAGGAGTACCTTGTCACCTGCTGAATCCAATAATCACAAGCACAGAGATTTTTATTTTTGTAGGAGAAACAGCCATGAGTTCCCTTACCATAGAACTTGAGAAGCTGCTGGTCCCTTTAAGAGCGGCTTTTCAGAGAAGCTCCTGGCAGGACTTCTCCAGCTGTGCTAGACTCCTAACTACAGGTGTAGGGGTCCAAAGACCAACTGATACTGTTTATTTATTTATTTATTTTTCTCTCTCTTTTTTTTAAGATTTATTTATTTATTATATGTAAGTACACTGTAGCTGTCTTCAGACACTCCAGAAGAGGGAGTCAGATCTCCTTACGGATGGTTGTGAGCCACCATGTGGTTGCTGGGATTTGAACTCAGGACCTTCAGAAGAGGAGTCGGGTGCTCTTACCCACTGAGCCATCTCACCAGCCTCTCTTTTTCTCTTTTTTTTTTTTTTGAAATGAGTTAAAACTAAATCAAGGGCTGAACAACCAGCAGATAAAGTTTTAACCTTTTTTTTTTTCTTTTGAACGTGAAACACAGAACAACAAACAATTAATCAAACCACAAAACGAAAACGCAGACTTCACATAAAACAGTTTTGACGGGGCTGGTGAGATGGCTCAGCGGGTAAGAGCACCCGACTGCTCTTCCGAAGGTGATAAGTTCAAATCCCAGCAACCACATGGTGGCTCACAACCATCCGTAACGAGATCTGGCTCCCTCTTCTGGAGTGTCTGAGGACAGCTACAGTGTACTTACATATAATAAAATAAAATAAATCTTAAAAAAAAACCAGTTTTGACAAATATGGACAATTGGTGCTCCAAGGACAGACAATAGACAGAGAGGAAAGAGAATTAGACGTCCGAAGGGACCCAGAACTAAGCATTTCTCCAGTAGGAGCCAGAGAGGAGGCAGGACGTCTCCCGACCTACCCCTGTTCCTAAGAGATTTCTGAAACAACTTACGTTCATTTTCCTTTTCTTTCACCAAATCATCCCCAGATAGTCGGAGAAGACTGCTTTTTCTCAAACCCTTTCTCTCATATCTCAGGTGTAAACTATCTCTAGTCAGGGTCCAAAGACTAAAAAGCACCTATGAGAATTACCTTTGCTTCTCTAGATTTTCACATAGCTCTAAACACATACACAAAACACATTTTACCTCTACCTTGTCCTTCTACAGGGTTTATTCACCGCTGGCCCAAATCCTTTGCACATGCTTCCAATTCCCGAGGTGTCCTTCACTGTATCCCGCTTACTGGAGCTTCGACATTGTGGCACCATCTGACCAAGCCAGCTCAGTCAACAGGATCTCCAGTGCAGGAGCGAGGATTAAAAAGAAACAGCAGATGCTGGCCAGGATGTGGAGAAAGAGGAACACTCCTCCATTGCTGGTGGGATTGCAAGCTTGTACAACCACTCTGGAAGTTAGTCTGGCGTTATCTCAGAAAATTGGACATAGTACTACCAGAGGATCCAGCAATACCTCTCCTGGGCATATACCCAGAAGATGTTCCAACTGGTAAAAAGGACACATGCTCCACTATGTTCATAGCAGCCTTATTTATAATAGCCAGAAGCTAGAAAGAACTCAGATGTCCCTCAACAGAGGAATGGATACAGAAAATATGGTACATTTACACAATGGAGTACTATTCTGTTATTTAAAAAAATGAATTTATGAAATTCTTGGGCAAATGGATGAATCTGGAGGACATAATCCTTAGTGAGGTAACCCAATCACAAAAGAAGTCTTTGAATATGCGCTCACTGATAAATGGATATTAGCCCAGATACTTAGAACACCCAAGATACAATCTGCAAAACACATGAAAATCAAGAAGGAAGACCAACGTGTGGATACTTCATTCCTCCTTTGAATAGGAAACAAAATACCCATGAAAGGAGTTACAGAGACAAAGTTTAGAGCTAAGATGAAAGGATGGACCATACAGAGA
>LR754640.1:9076-41686 GCA_902729485.2 Mus minutoides | reverse complement strand
CTCTTAATTAAACTTATCAACAGCTGCAGTCATACTGGTGGGCAGGCTTTGCCTAACTAGTTTCCCTTAGAGCTATATATATATTTAAAGAGAGAGAGAGAGAGAGAGAGAGAGAGAGAGAGAGAGAGAGAGAGAGCATCATTCCTGTGAAAGCTAGACAGAACAGGAAGTCATGGAGTTACCCAGCTTTAGTGATAGCTTTCAAAATTCCTAAATCAATGTTATACTTGCTGTGGTTGGAGGAGTAAATCCCCAAAGAGAGATAAGTGTTACATCCAGCAATAAAAACAAATTTATCTATTCATTTGTATATCCACTGATCCTTCACTATAGAAAACACCAGAAAAAAACTTTAGTCTAAAGAGATTAACTATACCCAAAAGGAACCAGGAATACATAATCTAGAAATAGAATATAAAAAGAAAGGGGAAGGCACCCATACCACCACATTAGAAAGGCTGAGAACCAATGCTTTAAACTGACAGTCCACAGAAACGAGTAACAATCACTTTCTTTATTCAGATGTTTATTTGCAACAAACATGACCTTTTTCTCATTTTTTGATTCCTTTGTTTTCCATTTGGCTTGAAATTTGGGTACGGCACAGGGGTGAATAAAATTGGCAAATTAAACACCTCAAATTCCCAAAGAAATAAATCCCAGAAGGAAGTAATAAAAGGAGTAAACAAACGAAGGTGTTCCATTAACCACTATTCACACTTTCCATATTTGACAAACTGGATGTGAGGCCCAAACTCCCTGAAGAAAAGAGACAGAAAGTTAGTCCCTTAAAGGAAGTGGACACTGTTTTTAAGTGTGCTTTCATACCTTCGAAATGCAGTCCTAAAGTAGGGGGATGTTAATACAATTCGAAATATCGCTACTCTCCATAATTTACATATCCCTGCTCGATGATTTGATTACTTAAGACGTGTCTTAAAATTTTTCAACAGTTTTTACTATATTGACCTATTATAGAATACAAAAAGAAATAATAACCATTCTTGGTTGAACTTACCACCGATCAATGCAAAAGAAGCACTCATTCTTGTAGGTCAAGCCATTGGTAGCACAAACATATGCTTTCACATCTGGACAGTTAGCTTCATAATCAGGGTCTATTGGATAATACATTTTGCATGGAGGCTGGAAACAGAAATATCATAGGAATGGAGTTTATTTTTCCCATTTATCAGTTGTCTTTCACCTCTAACTCACATAGAAATAATCTTAAGTCCTACTAGTTGAACATTGTAGAATTTCATGTCTTCTTGACTTCCATAGGGTGCCCATGCATTGCCTAATGTATCTCATAATCATTGAATGATAATCATCAATAAAATTCCTGCTAAACTCCAAGTGCAAGGTTTTCCTTTGACCTTGTCTCAATTCCAGTATGTTATTATGTAAGAAGTTAATGGGTATGGTATTTATGTGTTTGTGAACTTATTAAGGACAGGGCTTCCATGTAGTTGGTAAGAATGAGGAATGTCTATTGAGGCTAGGAATAAGTGAGGGTTGGTTGTTATTTCACTAAGTGCTCAGCTGTATCTATTCATTGTGCTTTAATTGAGTATAATATTTACTAAAATATGTTAGGGTGTTATAAGGATTACACTATACAAGAGGAAGTTCGGGCTGCAGAAATAAGGTGCACTTCCAGTCTACCATGTGAAAATCTGTCAGAGTTTTAGACTCCTTTGAGGGGAGTGATCAGATTAGGAGGAGAAGCTAGAACTGAGGAATTTAAGTTTACCTTAGGCCAGCGAGAAAAGTTATGTGATCTGATAAGTGCTGTAATTAGAGAACAAACATACTGGGTTAGCAGAAATAGTGCATGATGTGATACGGTCTCACCCTCCAGTCACTCATCTGCATAAAGCTATGTAAAACAATTTCCTGCAACAGAATTTTCATGCCATATTTCTTTGTGGACCACCCTGTCTGTCTGTCTATCTGTCTGTCTGCCTGCTTGCCTTTCTGTCTATTTATCTATTTATTTATTTATCCTGTATCAGACTTTCACAGCTCATACTTCATTTGTACTTTGGTGCCTCACTGAGGAAAGAGCTTGTTGTATACACTGGGCTGAGTGTCTAGCTCAGCTGAAGAGAGATTGTTGGTCAAGTGTCAGATCCCAGGTTTCAACCCCAGCACTGTGATATACATTTGCAAGGCACCCCACATATACACACCGTCTACAAACACTCACACACTGTACAAACACTCACACACAAGACAATGAAGGGCTAGTGAATGAAACACTAAACCCTTGGGTGAGCTGAGAAACTTCCCCCCAGGGAAGTTGATACCCTGATAACATCTGCAGGCAGTTAGGAGCTGGGAAACTCTTGACAAGGAACTTAGCATATAGGTAAGAACTTCAGTTAGAATTGACAGCTTTGGGAATGCAGAAAACTCTCAACCCTCCTGTGCCTTGGTACAGTTTCTTTTCCCACAGAGAACAGCTGCTTTTCATTGTTCTAATAAAGGTGAAACAGCCTCTGTAGAGGTTGACATCCTTTTAAATTAATTAATTAGATTAATTAAGTAGTTAATTCTTGAAGACTGGGTCTTTCTATATGGGCCTGGGTCTCCTAGAACTCACTACATAGACCAGGCTGGCCTTGAACTCATAGACATTCTTCTGCCTTTTCCTTCAAAGTGCTGGACTTAAAAAGGGCCGTTGAACTATGCCTGGCATCCCCTTTTTGAAACTTTCAAGTTACCTTAATCAATACCAATCTAACAACAATAATAATGATATTAAAGAAAATTTAAAACAGAATATACTATTTTAAAATAGTTTTATTGTTTTTTCCCTTCATGTGGAAGCATATTGTTTAGTTTTCAAGACTCAGAAGACTGTTTAGAATAAATCCCTTCACTGGTGAAAAAATTTGTCTAACATGATCTGTTAAACATTTACTTATTGCTCAAATTTAGAACTTGCATGAAGTAGCTCACAGAATTCACTTTTTATCTTCAGTGAAAAAGAACTCCACAAACTTGAATGCAATATTCTCCTAGTTTCATGTCTGTTTCTGTAACAAACATCCTGACCATCCATCCCCCACCACCCCCATAAAAATAAAAAAACACTTTTGGGAAGAAAGGCTTCAGTTGGATCACAATTCCAAGATTTAGTTAAGACATCAAGGTAGGAAATCAAACAGTGCAGTCACACCACATCAATAAGCAAAATCAGATAAAGAATTAATGCAACCTTGCCTGCTTGCCTTGCTCTTGACAGACTTTCTCTTCTCATACTTTCCGGATGCCTTTCCTAGAGAATGATGCGCCCACGGTGGGCTGAGTCTTCTTATATCAATTATCAATCAAGACATGCCACAGGCAAACCTGATGTAACCAGTTCCTCATGAAGACATTCTTCTATGATTCTATGTGTCAAGCTAATACTTAAAACTGACCAGTACAACTATGTCATTAAGTTTTTTTTAGAATAAATATATCACTAAATGCTATATTCAAGTATGATTTGGGTTAGTTTCATTATGTCCATTTTAGTCAGAATGTAGTTCTTTTGAAATATGGCTTTTCTTGCTATTTCCATTTGTTTTCACTTTTATGTATGAGCTCCTAAAATCTAGGATTAAAACAAACACCCATCAGGCGCGTGATCAGTGGCTCAATGCAAATGGCCAAGAAGCTCATGAGTGTGCTCATCCCACTATTCAATGGAGGGATGCAAACTAAATTGCAGTGGGTGCCCATACATGCATCTTAGCATAGTGGAAGCTAGGCGAGGGAGAGAAAGATAGATTTGTAGTAAATAAATAAATAAATAAATAAATAATAAAAAGCACTGTATACATGTATGAAATTCTGAAACAATAAACTAAATTAAGAATCATTTTCTAGATAGGGTTTTTATTGGCTGGGTTTGTGTGTCAACTGGACACAAGCTATAGTTAGAGTTATCACAGAGAAAGGAGCTTCAGTTGGGGAAGTGCCTCCATGAGACCCAGCTATAAGGCATTTTCTCAATTAGTGACCCAGGGGGAAGGGCCATTGTGGGTAGTGCCATCCCTGGACTGGTAGTCTTGGGTTCTATAAGAAAGGCAAGCTGAGCAAGTCAGGGAAAGCAAGCCAGTAAGTAACATCCCTCCATGGTCTCTGCATCAGCTCCTGCTTCCTGACTTGCTTGAGTTCCAGTCCTGACTTCCTTTGGTGATGAACAGCAATGTGAAAAGTGTAAGCTGAATAAACCCTTTCATCCCCAACTTGCTTCTTGGTCATGATGTTTGTGCAGCAATAGAAACCCTGACTAAGACAGGATTGGTAATAAGAAGTAAAATGAATGTTGTCTTTCAAAATAAGTAATGAGTCTGGCCAGTTTAAGTACTTCTGAGAAAAGAGTTTGGTGATTCTTTAAAAAGCTTAAGTATCCATATTTCATGATTTGATTATTCCACTCTTAGACATTTATCCAACAGAAATAAGATGACAACCCCTGCACTCAGGCCCATGACATCTGTATTCACAGTAGTTCAATATGAACATGAGCCCGATGTCCACCAATAGGTGAAAGAATGAAAACAACCTAGCATAGTCCAGTGGAGTGTTATTGATGAATATGCCCCAATTCGAAGCTTATGACACTAGATTTAAAAATAATATGTAGTACCTGGTTTTGTAGAAAAATGATACTGTCAAAGTGTACCTGGATATGGGGTGTGTTCAGGTGCTGAGCAGGGAAGGATAAAATGTAAAATAAACCAAGGATTCTTTTGTGTAATGATGGTTATGTTCATTGTCTTGACTATAGTCATAGTTGTCACAAGTGTATAAATATTAAAAGATTAATCAGCAATCTAGATTTTTGCAAATTTTGTAAATATATTGATATTTACAGTGCTTGCTAGTCATACTCAATAGTACTTATTGAACCAAGTATTGTGACTATTCCAGTCCTTTTTAATTCAGGTTCATTATTAATAACAAAAGGTATTGCAGAAGTTCCATATAGAGCAGTTGGTTAACTGACAGTTGCATTTTTTTAAAAAAAATTAATTATTTAGTTATTGTGTATGATATGAGTGGGCACACATGCCATGAAATACACGTGAGTGTGTGGGGATAATTCTGTGGTGTTTGTTCTCTTCTTCCACTTTTATGTGGGTTCTGTGGATGAAACTCAGGCTGTCAGCCTTTTGCTGTACCCATCTTTATCTGCTGAGCCTTCTTGCTGGCCCAGCAGCTGAATTTTAACATTTGGTTGTCAAACATTCCTATGTAGTTTTTGTTTAATAAGGAACTAGGGCTTAGAAAATCTGCGCCCTACACTACAGAATCGGCTTCTCTAATTTGTAATTTATATGCAAGGGTACTACTCACTTGCTGTTGCTGCTTTACTTAAATTTTCACAAATTTAGTGACTCCAAATAACATAGATTTGCTGCCTTGTAGTTCTGGAGGTAATAAGTACTAAAACCAAGCTGTGTGTGGGCTGCATTCTGTTTGATGTATCTTGGGTTGACTCTGTATGTATGTATGTATGTGTGTATGTATATATACATGTATGTATGTATGTATGTATACATATATATATATATATATATATATATATGTGTGTGTGTGTATCTGTATGTATGTTTGTATATATACATATACATATACATATACATATACATATACATATACATATACATATACATATACATATACATACAATCCCAACTGAATACTAAAAGAATAGTCAATATCCTCACCTCAAACACATCCACAAAGTCTTTTTGGCCATGGGAAGTAACATAGTTATGGGTTCCAATCAGTAAAGGTTATACATTGTGGGGATCATTGTGGTATTGCTAACAGCAGGCATATGAATTTTGTCTTTAAATGAAGTCACTGGTTTTTGTTTCTCAATTACTCAGACACAGAGCAGCATCATTCTTACAGATGACTTTGTTCTTCATTGGCATTTCCCCCACTGTCATATTTTAAAGAAAAAAATTAATCCCACTTGGAAATGCACAATCGTTTCTAGGAAAAGACATCATGTATTAGAATGGGAGCATTACAGTGTTCTGTGCCCTAGAAACCATGGCTTGGTTCCAAACTTAGAGCTAAGAAGAATCTACAATGTAGAAAACAAAACTGAGTTTGCCTCTTAAGAAAGTACATTTTAGTGGTATGAAATTTGGACTAGCAAGCTCAACATTTCATATTTCAGAAAAAGACTCCACATCCTAAGTAAAACAATAACAAAAAAACCCTCTTTTTTTTTCCCTCTACAGCTTTAAGAAAATCAAATATTTATCTACAAGATTGCTTACCTGAAAAAGTAACATGTGTCCAAGTCAAAAGCATGAGGGAGAGCGTCATCCTCTGGTGCCAGCAGCCACTTCTTTTCATGGCTTCTGTGATGACGACTAGGAAAGTGCTCATTCGTTTATTCCCAGCGAACCATACAAGGAACTTTTCAACAGGAAAAGACCCATTGCCCTCAGGGATGCTGTATCAGCACAATGTTGGCCAAGGCTACAGGCACACACAGGCTACAGGCACACACAGGCTACAGGCACACACAGGCTACAGGCACACACAGGCTACAGGCACACACAGGCTACAGGCACACACAGGCTACAGGCACTTAGACTTCAGAGAGCATCTGTGCTCTAAAGGATAGGGACATTATGCCAGTAATCAATCAATCAGTCAATCAATTAACCTCTCTCTCTCTCCCTTCCTCCTTCCCACTTCTGTCTGTCTGTCTGTCTGTCTGTTTGTCAGACTGACTGTCCCTTTGTGCCTGACTTGGCATCCTGTGTAGAATAGAAATTAGGCTCAAGACTTTTCAGGCCTGTATCATCAGCTTAAGCCTCTGCTCATTCCATCTTGTAGCTAGTGGTATGTAAAGAAACGAGTGAGGTCCGCAACTAGTGAAGCCTTTCCATTTTCACATGCAGAGGAAACAAAGGAAAGATCTGGAAAACCAAAGTAAACAAAACTAACAGCAACAACCATAAAATGGAAAGATGGGCCTCCGAGAGAAAGAGAAACAGGGAATATCACCCCTGACTCTGTCTAAGGAGAGAAGAAGCAAAGAGAGGTTACCTGGATGAACTGTTTGTTGTTAGGTTGAAGTGTCAGAGGAGCTGGCTAGGGACCTGTGGAGCCACAGGGGTGGGTTCCCTGCTCAGTTGTGTGACTGCTAACTTGGCATGAGTTTCTTCTCATGGCTATGTCTGAGTTTGAGTCCTCTTTCAAGTCACCCCCTCTGATGGTTCACGCTTCAGCGGGCAAGGACAGACCTAGAGGTTCCGTGCTGTGCTTTCTGGTTATGAAACATATTGGGTACAGACATCTTAAATACCTAATGATTGTGAGACCTGCTGCATTCCAGACTACTTGGCCAATGTTCTTGCCAGCTCCCTGACTGTACCCATCTTCCCACGTTTCTCCACCCTTGCTTCTTGTAAGTTTTACAGATTTTGTATTTAAGTTTTGCTGTTTTCCCTCCTCTGCTAACCTAGGAAGCTCCAATATTCTTCTAATTGACAATATTTCCAGTGCCCCCCTCTGATTTTTATACCTGATGTCCTTGACTAGACTGCAAAATAGGCAATCCAGAAAACAGACTATCTGAAACAGTCACCTCATACTTCACTGCATCCTGGACGTGTGGAGGTCCCAGGGCCTGACATAGTCCCTTGATGAGTTCATCAACCTTTTGAGATCTTGCTCTTTTTCTTTTCTGCCCTTCTAAGTTGGAGTAAATTTAACTCTGATTTTTTTTTTCAGACCTTAGTTGTGATAGCTAGAAAAGAAATATTCAGACTGAACTTTGCAATCGTGGTTCATTAGAGATTCCCACGGGAGCCTCTCGTTTAACGAGACATTACTGTTGTGCTACCAGCCACACTTCATTTCCCTTCTTTTCTCCATCCCATCTACATTGCTGTGAGTAAAAAAAAAAATTCTCCTTTTTTTTTTTTATTGAATGAACAAGCACAAGGACACATGGTCCACCACCCCACTTGTCTTCCACAAAGTTCTGGAACTGATGTCACCAAGCTTTTCCCTTCTATTGACTGCCTCCACCCTATACTAGTTAGCTTAGGGGTCTCATAGTTCACTGATCCCCCCTTTTATCCTATTAGTTCTTTGAGAGTTTCTAACTTCAAACAATATGCTTTGATCATATTTGGTTTTTTTTCACCAACTCTTCCCAATTCTACCTCACCTCATTTCCCATCCCATCTCACTTATGTCTGTTTTTTTAAACCTTCAAGACAAAATCATACTGTCCAAATATTCCTGGATTTGTGGTTTTCCGCTGAAATATGGTTGGCTTAACAGGGGCTGCACCCTTAGGAAAACAACTGTATCTCCTTCTCCTGGCAGTTAACAGTTGCCATTTGCTCCATGGCTAAGGCTGGGACTGTGTAGCCAGCTTCACTTTCCATGCTGTCCTTCGGTTTGGCTTGACCTTGCACAGGTTTTTGCATGCTGTAGAATTATGGTCAATTCATATGTGCAATCTGTCCTGCTGTGTTCAAAAATGTTCCTTTCCAGTCATTCCTCACCTCTTCCTGCCCCTTCTTAGAATAGGTTACCAGAGCAGTAGAAGAAGGAAATTTGGAGTATCTATGTTCTCTTTAGGGCCGAGAATTCTATAATCCCCTATTTTTTTTTATTCTTTGTGCTTTGTCCTTGCGAGTCTTTGTGTCAATACCATCTATTGCAAAGAGAAGTTTCTTGGATAAAGATTAAGAGATTCACTGATATATGGATATAATAACATGTCATTAGGAGTAAGTTTAATACTATGTCAATTTAGTATTAGGTTCTCTCTTAGGGCCTATAACCTGTTTAGTCATAGATTCCAGTATTTGTGGATCTTATCTTGTGGAGTGAGACATAAATCTAATTAGAAATTGGTTGGTTACTCCCATGATGCTCTTGCCACTATTGTACCAGTGGTCATGTCTTGCCAAACCCTAGTCATTGCTGTAGCTAGCAGAGTTTGCAGCAGGATATGACTGATGAATACTTCTTTATTCTGGTAGCTTGTGTAGCACCTTCTGATACTGTTAAAGCTATCTTGTAAGGATGAAGCTTCCAGGACTGTACTGGCTTGATTTTAACCTTGTGCTCATGAATCAAGTAAGTGGTATCTTCAACAAGGATAACTAAGAACAATGACAATACAATACCCTGTAATGTTTTTGGGAAGTGGTTTATTGGACCTCGTTGACCAACAAGTCCAAAGGAAATAATTCATTCCTGGCACCAAGCTTGCTAAATGTTAGCTTCTGGTGTCCACACAGGGCATTGTAACAGGTTTCCATATGTCCTTTTTAAAAGGTCTTTAGTGTTATTTATCCCTTGTCATACTCCTCCTCCTCCATTCTATCTTCTGCTCCCACCTGAATTTAACTTTTCCTATACCATTATTTTATTCTTTTACTTTTAATACCAATGATTTATAACTCCCCTACATTGAAAGTTTCTCTCATGGCCCCTAAGTAACCCTGATCTCTGTGAGCATTCCAAATCAAACAAACATATCTGAAGATTCAAAGTTAGCATCCTCAGATGGGAGAAAATATGTTCTTATTCTTGGGTCTGGGTCAACGCACCCTGAATGATGGCTTCCAAATCCATCCAATTAAGTATTAATTTTATAATTCATTTTTGATAGCTGGATAACATTCCAGCATGTAAATATCCCACATTCTCATTATTCATTTACAGGTTGATGGATATGTAGACTGTTTTCATTTATTGGTTCTTATGAGTAGAGAAGCAATGAATTATGAATGGATGGACATTTTATAGCAGAATATGGTGTTCTTTTGGTATATACCCAAGAGTAGGATAACTGGATCATGTGGTAGGTCTAATTTTACCTTTTGAGGAACCACTACACTGGCTTCCATAAAGGTTGCACCAGTGTGATTTCCATCATCAGTGACTACATACTCCCTCATCCCTACATTCTTGCCAACATTTGTTATCATTTGTGGCTTTGACCTCTGCCTTTTGTTCTGGCTGGTTTTGTGTGTACCTCTCCTTGGTCTTTCTCAGATTAATGGCTTCTTTTTAAAACTTAATTGTTGTTACATACACATACTGCTCCCTGTACCTCTCCACCCCCTGACCCCCACCCCCTACAGTGTTGTTGGTTAGACTTTATGGATGTAGCTTCAGATGTCTTATCTCCAGACTTCTCTGTGGGATCAGCTTTGGGGAGACAGATTAACTTTGGCCAAATCAATTGTTATATAATTTGGGGGAAGGGGTAGAAATTTCCAGGGTAAGCAAAGGTCATTGGCTGAAGGCTAAGGTACTGAGATGCCTCATTAGCATGGGGAGGCACTACAGGAATCTCAGGTACTTGCTGATTGGGTTTTTAATTGGGAGAAAGGAAGCCTAACCTGTAATCTGAGGCTATGTGACATTAGGTAGAGGGTATAGGGATTTTTGAGCTCCCCAGACCTGGTCAGAGAAGAAGAAGCCCTGCTGGTAAAGAGAATCTGCTATTTTTTCACCCAGCTCAGGGTTTTTCTGTAATGTCAGACTTCAACCTTAGTTAGCAGGGCAACAAAGAACTGTAAGTAAAGTAACATATTTAGACTGTATTTAGGAATTATCATGGTTCAGTTAAGTACTAATTGTAGATTCTCCTCCAATATCCAGAACTTCACTAGCTCTGTTTATCATCTAGGTTTCCAGTACCAAGCAACCTCTCTTGTTGAGGGAGTCTTAAGACCAATTAGACAGATCTTGGCTACCACCAAGGTATGAGTACTGCAATACTTATTGTATTCTTCAGAGCTATCAATCTATGCTGGTTGTGATTCTGAAGTACACAGTGTGTTAAGCAATGGATCCTTACCTTACACCTCTGGGGAGCACCCTAGAACAAGAGCAATGTCCTATAGTGTTTGGTATTCTCTTGGGAAACCCTGACCAATGAAGAAAAGAGAACTTGTCCTCTCATGCCTAGTGTTGGTGTTTCTGTTTGATGGTCTTAAATGTTGGAGGTATCCTTAGCATCCTGTTTGTTTGATAATAAGAGAAAGAAAGGATGTGGATTTGGGTGGCTCAGGATGAAGGAAATATCTAGGAACAGATGGGAAAAGAGAAAACATAATCAGAATACATTGGATGAAAAAAAATTGTTTTCAATTAAAAGAACCACCACAACAATAAGAAGTTAGGTCTCCATTTGAAAAGCTAGAAATGAACAAATGGCTAAACACAAAATACACAATGATAATTAGAAAAAAAACCACAACTAGTAAATACATTTAGTAAAAATAAACCCAAATTAGGATACTTAAAAATATAAGCTAAATTGATGAAGAAAATTGTTAGTTAAACAGACTTAAAAGTGAAAAAAAATTTATCGAAATAGAGTTAATTAGAAAAATATAAAATTCTATAGATTCTATATTTTATTCTTGATTGTGATCCTAGCTTTTAATGGCTGAGTCATCTCTCTAGCTCTAGTTTATTTTTTTTTTTAAAGACTTGGAGTTCCATAAGAAATAAATGCTTTTACAAAAATGCAATTTGTTAAACTTAACCACATCCTACATATGAAATGTAGCCATGTACTTCAATCCTGACCTGCTAGGCAAGATGTGCCTCCGGTACAATAATCACATGACTGTTAGAGAGTAACTAACTACTTTCTAGTTTTAAAAGTATTTCCATTTAAAAAGTATAAATAAATATCTCTTAAGGTGAATCAAGCAAACAATTAAACACGGCACCAGAATTTCAAAGGAGAATTAACCATGAAATGGGATGGTAGGAAAGGTGGGAGGGTCTGGGAAGAGTTGGGAGAGTGCAAAGAATATAATAAAATACCTGTTGTATGAAATTCTCAAGATCTAAAAACATCAAAAGAAGAGATAATTCAAACTTCAGAACCAGACAGCTCTATATCAGAGATGTAGATTTGAGAATGGAAAAATTAAGGACATGTTTATATTCTTTTTTTTTTTTGTTTTTCGAGAGAGGGTTTCTCTGTATAGCCCTGGCTGTCCTGGAACTCACTCTGTAGTCCAGGCTGGCCTTGAACTCAGAAATCCGCCTGCCTCTGCCTCCCGAGTGCTGGGATTAAAGGTGTGCACTACCACACCCGGCTATATTCTTTTTTTATTACATATTTTCTTTATTTACATTTCAAATGTTATCCCCTTTCCTAATTTCCCCTCCAAAAATCCTCTATCCCTTCTACCTCCCCCTGCTCCACAACTCACCCACTCCCGTTCCTGGTGCTGGCATTCTCCTATACTGGGGCATAGAGCCTTCACAGGACCAAGGGCCTCTCCTCCCATTGATGATGGACTAGGCCATCCTCTGCTACATATACAGCTAGAGCCATAAGTTCCAACATGTGTTTTCTTTGATTGGTGGTATAGTTCCAAGGAGCTCTGGGGGTACTGGTTAGTTCATATTAATGTTCCTCCTATGGGGCTTCAGACCCCTTTAGCTTCCTGGGTACTTACTCTAGTCATTGGGAACCTTGTGCTCCATCCAATTCTGTATTTGACAGGTACTGGCAGAGCCTCACAGGAGACAGTTATATCAGGCTCCTGTCAGCAGGATCTTGTTGGCATCTGCCTAATGTCTGGGTTGGTGGTTGTTTATGGGATGGATCCGCAGGTGGCATAGTCTCTGGATGGTAGTTCCTTCAGTCTCTGCTCCGAACTTTGTCTCTGTAACTCCTTCCATGGGTATTTTGTTCCCCATTCTAAAAGGGATTCTGAGCTTCTGGGCTAATATCCACTTATCAGTGAATGCATATCATGTGTGTTCTTTTGTTATTGGGTTACCTCACTTAGAATGATATCCTCCAGATCCATCCATTTGCCTAAGGATTTCATGAATTCATTGTTTTTAATTGCTGAGTAGTACTCCATTGTGTAAATGTACCACATTTTCTGTATCCATTCTTCTGTTGAGGGACATCTGGGTTCTTTTCAGCTTCTGGTTATTATAAATAAGGCTGCTATGAACATAGTAGAGCATGTGTCCTTTTTACATGTTGGAGCATCTTTGGGTATATGCCCAGGTGTGGTATTGCTGGATCTTCCGGTAGAACTATGTCCAATTTTCTGAGGAACCGATTTCCAGAGTGGTTGTATCAGCTTGCAGTCCCACCAGCAATGGAGAAGTGTTCCTCTTTATCCACATCCTTGCCAGCATCTTCTGTCATTGAGTTTTTGATCTTAGCTATTCTGACTGGTGTCAGGTAGAATCTCAGGGTTGTTTTGAACCCACACACCTATGGTCACTTGATCTTTGACAAAGGAGCTAAAACCATCCAGTGGAAAGAAGACAGCATCTTCAACAAATGGTGCTGGCTCAACTGTGGTTATCATGCAGAAGAATTCGAATTTATCCATTCTTATCTCCTTGTACAAAGCTCAAGTCTAAGTGGATCAAAGAACTACACATAAAACCAGAGACACTGAAACTTATAGAGGTGAAAGTGGAGAAGAGCCTTGAAGATATGGGCTCAGGGGAAAAATTCCTAAACAGAATGGCAATGGCTTGTGCTATAAGATCAAGAATTGACAAATAGAACCTCATAAAATTGCAATGCTTCTGTAAGGCAACCAACAGATTGGGAAAAGCTCTTTACCAATCCTAAATCCAAAAGGAGGCTAATATCCAATATATATAAAGAACTCAAGAAGTTGGACTCCAGAAAACTAAACAACCCTATTTAAAAATGGGGTACAGATCTAAACAAAGAATTCTCAACAGAGGAACACTGAATGGCTGAGAAGCACCTGAAAAAAATGTTCAACATCCTTAATTATCAGGGAAATGCAAATCAAAACATGTTTATATTCTAATGAACAAAATACAATCTATGTATCTAAGTTTGATGAAAAGTATACTATAATAAAATTTTAACCTAACATAGTATGTATTATTGAATAAAATAGTAGGAGAAGTGGTAGGAGTAGTAGGGATATAAGAATAAACGAATAGGGGCTGGTGAGATGGCTCAGTGGGTAAGAGCACCTGACTGCTCTCCCAAAGGTGATGAGTTCAAATCCCAGCAACTACATGGTGGCTTACAACCACCTGTAATGAGATCTGACGCCCTCCTCTGGTGCGTCTGAAGTCAGCTACAGCGTACTTATGAATACTAATAATAATAAAAGAATAAAAGAATAGAATAGTATAAGTAGAAGGGAATATGGAGAGAGACAGCTAAATTTAAGGACGATTTGAGGCATAGTTTGGAAACTTTACAGTAAAAGCTTCCTAAAATATATCCATGTATGAAGGCAATCTAACTGAAATTGCCAAATAATGGGTGAGCAGAGTGGCAACTCAGGATTTTCTATCACCAAGAGAAACTTCAAGCGCTAACAATGAGGCGCATCTAATTAAGTTGCTGGCCAAGGGGTCTCATGGAAACCCTCAAACAGCCCAAGCTATTGCCAAGACTATAGCTAAGGTCCCATCACTGAAGGCAACACCTACAAAAGTCACTGAACATGAAGAAGTGGAGCTGTTGCCTCCATAGAGCCATGACTCCTATGTTCTAATGTCTTTGTTACTGAAAGCTACTCTCCACGCTGCCAAAAGGAAAACATTGGATTGATGATGATGCTCTGCCCATTGGATGCTAGTGCAATGGTAGCACCCAGCTTTAGGAATAACTAACCGATGTCTGATTTGACTTAAGGGTCACTCCATGAAATGGAATCCAATCCTGGCTTGTGTAATCAAAAACCTGAGGCTCAATGATGTAGAGACCTAGAGTAAAACCAAATCCCACAGTTCTAAAAACAAACAAACAGAGCAATAAGAGGACTCCTTGGTATTATGCTATACTTAGTTCAGTATCTTGCTCAGCCATCATCAAAGAAGCTTCCTCCTGAAGCATGTGGAAACAAACACAAAGACCTATAGTTAGACATTATGCAGAGAGTGAGAGACCTTGGAACACTCAGCCCTAAATTGAACTTCACCATCAAATCCATCCCTTCAAAGGTCAGGGAAAGCCGCAGCAGAAGAGGCATAAAGAGTGCAAGAGTCAGAAGGGATGACAGACACTAGGAAAACAAGAGTCATTAAATAAATACACCTGAAGCTCATATGAATTCAGAGACTGCAACAATATGCACACAGTCTGCACTGGGTCCTTTGGGTGTATATCTTGCTTCCTGTTTAGTATTTTGACAGAATTCCTGAGTATGCAGATGTGAATACATCTCTGGAACTATATCTATTGCTTGTACCTCTCTTAGGATCATTTTATTGTTTGTTTTGTATAATTCTATTGTGTTAGTTTTTGTTTTATCTTATTACATTGTATTTTATTATTATCCATTAGAAACCTGTTTGTTTTCTAATGAGAGACAGAAAGGTAGTGGATCCAGATGGGAGGGGATCTGGGGAGGAACTGGGAGGAGTAGAGAGAGGGGAAACTGTAATCAGGATGTATTTTGTGAAAAAAAAATTCCATTTTCATTAAAAGAGGGGAAAAGTAAAAAAGGAGAATTTTTTTTTACTTTCCAAAAAAATCTTTATCCTATCTTCTCTCCTCCTTCAAAAAATAAAAATTTAACCTAATATATCATTGTTATTGAATATAATATTAGCAAATAACATAAAATTTTTAATGACTAAATTTCATTTATTTTTTGTCTTACATGGTTCAGTAATTATTAGGAAGAAATCTGCAAGTACACAATATATTAATAATTTTAGTAAAAGTATCACATGATTATATCTAAAATGTTATGAAGGGAGTTGATAAATTCATCATAAATTTCTAATTGAATCTATAAAAATCCAGATTGAGTCAACCCTGTTCTATCAAAGGAAAATGCATTATTCATCAACATTTTACTTCACGAGTTTATTCTGAATTAAGAGAGGGAGGAGGAGGAGATAAAGAGTTAAGATATCTATTATCTCCAATACTGTATTTTTGAGAAATTTTCAAGGGTTCTAATATTAAAAACATGAAAGTAAAAATTTAAAATTACATTTTCTGCAGAAAATATGAGTGTTACTAGAAGACCAATGGAATCATTAAAAAATCAAATCAGAGGATGAAGTGCAGCCCTAATCCAATAAAAAGGGGGGGTGGATAATAAGTTGTATGGAAGTCTACTGTCTACAGCCCAACTTAATCACATAAAGAATTATAGAGCACATGGAAAGAAGAGGACAGAACACTGAGTATTGAAGGATTGAGCATGTATAGGGCAGGAGGGCTGAGCATAGTAGGTGGCTTAGCCAATGTAATGGTGTGTGAAAGTCCTATGGAAGCTTACCAATTAGTAAGCTAATGTCAACATGCAGCTTAAGGAAAAAAATTAAATGGAATTATTCTAAATGGGTGGACAATGTGTCTCCCAGAAGTCATGGGTTATTAACAAAAATCTCAATACAAGGCATGAGATACCTCCCTATTTGCTATTGATCACAGGGGACCCAGAGGTCTACAAAAATGTAAGCTATTACCAATGCCTTTGAATATCCAAAAATACCTAGATACTGCTAAAGATGCCACATTCTTTGGTTATAAAATAGGGAAATCAGTCTCTAACAAATAGGAAACTTTCTCCCTAATAGCTAGCTTTCATAGTGCTGGAAGGGGCTGTGAAGGCTAAAGGGGGGAAAAAGACATCTACAATCTAACCCAGCACTGAACCCTGCGTACTTGAATGCTGACCTGTCAGTCAAGATGTGTATTCTGCTGGGCAGTGTTGGTGCACTCCTTTAATTCTGGCACTTGAAAAGAAGAGGCAGGTGGATTTCTGAGTTTGAGACTAGCCTGGTTGACAGAGTGAGTTCCAGGACAACCAGGGCTATACGGAGAATCTCTGTCTCGAAAAACCAAAACTAAACCAAACCAAACCAAACCAAACCAAACCAAACCAAACCAAAACAAAACAAAACAAAACAAAACTGATGTGTTGTCTGGTATAATGGTTGCATGACTCTTTTAGACTAACTAACTACTTACTGATTAGATTTGAAGACTGCTCCACGGGAAGGAATTTTAGGATTAGTACTGTAATCCTGGTCCAAACTCCACAGCTCTAGAGGTCATAGGCCTTAGCATAAAACATGCTATTGTTAATTTGCTACATGACCATGATGTCAAATTGCCTTTTAAATATTTGTGCTTCTACCCATAGATATGGATTCTTAACCTTCCTCAGGGAGGTTTCTTGTTTCACTGGTCAACAGTCAATAGAGACATCAGTAGCTGGTCAAAATCCTGAGAATAAGAGACTGGGGTCCCAGCCCTAATGGAGTAATCTGTATTTACCTCACCACTTCACCAAAGCTCTAGGAGCATTGTAGAAGAGGGGGTGGAAAGATAATGTAAGAGCTAGAGGATATAGATGCATATTGTGAGGTGCTATCATCTGGACATAATCCAACATAGTCATAATGACATCATGATCTCATAGCATCTCTGGTTACCTAAAGAAAACCTACACAGGAATAGGGAAACCAAGATCCAGCATGAATGGTGTTCATGATCTCCAGGCCTTGTCATATACTGAGGATAAATTGGCAGTAGATAGTTGCTAAGGGAAGGAACATCGTTCTTTTGGAGGATGTGACAAACCTCTGGAGCATAGGTTTTCCATGCTCCAGAGGATGGCATTAGACTAGTGAGCATATGGTCAGCACTAATTGGACTTAGATGGTTATTTTAAATGTAAAAAAAAGAAAAAGAAAAAAGGAAGGAAGGAAGGAAGGAAGGAAGGAAGGAAGGGAACAAAAGGAAGAAAGAAAAAGAAAGAAAGAAAAAGAAAGAAAGGAAGAAAGAAAAAGAAAGAAAGAAAAAGAAAGAAAGGAAGAAAGAAAAAGAAAGAAAGAAAGAAAGAAAGGAAGAAAAAGAAAGAGAAAGAAAAAGAAAGAAAGGAAGAAAGAGAAAGAAAGAAAGAGAGAGAGAGAGAGAGAGAGAGAGAGAGAAAGGAAGAAAAGAAAAACCAAACACATAAGACATGAAGTTGTGAGAGAGAGTCTTGAAAGGTACATTCCTGGAATCAGAAGAAAGGAAATAGGTATGATCATATTTTATTGTGTACATGTACCAAATTCTCAAAATGAACTTTTTAATTTAAAACATAAGTCAAATTGTGGCAATTTTGTATATTATTTGGATATGGAATTGATTTGTTAAACTCAGATCTTGATATGTCCTAGAAAGAGCCAATAGGAAGAAATAATTAAAAGTAGATCTAGCCTTTTCAAAATGACAATAAATACAACAGAAGGAATGTGCTGAACAGGCACTGCATAAATCTCATTGAAGCCTAAAAAGCAGCCCTGGAAACCATCAAAATATTCAAGGGCAATTGGAAAAACACTTCATGCCATTGCTTATGGAGATGGAACATCTTTAAGATGTCAGATCATCCTATGATAATTTATAAGTATTTTCTTTAAAGTCAATACAGACAGGTTTTACCCCCTTGAACTTAGCTTATTAATATGAAAGTATATAGAGGGAAAATTGACTTTTTTTTTGAAAAACACTAAACCTGAAACTATAGATTTGGCAAATGATGCGATGACATCATTATGAACTCATACAAAGTAGGTTATTAAAGGAACAAATGTCCAAGAGATATGTAGATAAAGGTATAATCAAAACCTCTCTTAGACTGCACTGCATCTGACCTATCCACCCAGCCAGACTTCTGACCTTCTTCTCCAAGTCTAACCCTGTGAGTCTTCCCGACCTCTCCCCAACCTACCAGATCTAGCTTGGGTCCCACAATGAGTGCCACATCCTTGTGTGGTCTTCTCTTCTCTACAGGAATCACATCTGATCTCTAGGCTTCTGCTCTGACCCTCCCTACCTATTCCCTAATCTACAAGGCCCTCTCATGCCACATTTAATCTTTCCACCCAGACAGATCTACCTCAACACTCAAAGCTTGGTTATCACTTATTTAACAGCTAATGTCCACATATAAGTCAATGCATATTATATTTATCTTTCTGGGTCTGGGTTATGTCATTAAGAATGACTTTTCTAGTTTCATCCATTTGTCTGCCAATATTATGTTTTCATTTTTTAACAGCAGAGTAATACTCCATTGTGTTAATGTACCACATTTTTTAATTCATTCTTTTGAGAGACATCTAAGTGGTTTCCAATTTCTGGCTGAATGGAGCAGCATTGTATATGAAGTGTCCTTTGGGTATATGCTCAAGAGAGTGGTATAGCTAGATCTTGAGGTAGATTGATTTCTATCTTTCTGAAGAACTACCATACTGATTCCCATAGGGGCTGTACAAGTTTTCACTTCTACCAGCAATTGATGAGTGTTCCTCTTAATCTGTACCCTCACCAACATAAGCTTATCACTGTGTCATTGATCTTAGACATTCTGATGGGAGTGAGATGATATCTCAAGTAGTTTTGTTTGCATTTCTCATTAAGTTGATGGATAACAATGTTGAACATTTCTTTATTTCCCAACCAGTGAGTCTCCTCTATTGAAAATTCTCTGTTTATATCTGTACCCCATTTTTAATTAGATTATTTGATCTTTTTGATATCTAGTTTCTTGGATTCTTTATGTATTTTATATATTAGCCTTATATTGGATGTGGAGTTGTTAAAAATATTTTCCCATTCTGTAAACTGCTATTTGTCTGAATGGACGTCCTTTGCCTTACAGAAGCCTTTCAGTTTCATGAGGTTCTACTTAAGAATAGTTAATTTTAGTGCCTATGCTATCAATTCAGGAAGTTCAGAAAGTCTTCTCCTAAGCCAATGAGTTCAAGGCTGTTCTGCACTTTGTCTTCTACCAGGCTCAGTGTATCTGGTTTTATGTTGACGTCTTTGATCCATTCGGAGTGGAGTTCTATGCAAGGTGATAGATATGAATCTATTTGCATTTATCTACATGCAGGTATCCAGACTGACCAGCACCCTTTGTTAAAGATGTTGCCCTTTTCTCTAGTACTTATGCCTTCTTTAAAAATCAAAACGTATGTCTGGGTCTTCAACTTGATCAACATGTTTGCTGTTATGCCAGTATGATGTTTGTAATACCATGGCTTTGTAGTAAAACTTGAAATCAGGAGTGGTGAGACCTTCCACAGTTCTTTTATTGTTCAGGGATATTTTTAGCTATCTCGAGTCACTTGCTGATCCTTATGAAGCTGAGAATTATCTCTTCAACATCTGTGAAAATTGTAATGAGATTTTGATGGGGATTGTGTTGAATCTGTAGATTACCTTTTGTAGGATGGTCATTTTTACTGTGTTAATCCTACTGATCCATGATCATGGGAGATCTTACCATCTTCTAATATCTTCTTCAATTTCTTTCTTTGAAAACTTGAAGTTCTTATCATAGAAGTCTTTTAGCTGTTTTGTTAGAACTACTCTAAGATATTTCTTTTATATTATTTGAGGGTATTGTTGTTGCCCTGATTTCTTTGTCAGTTGATTCGTAAATGTCTAGGTTACTGACTTTTGTGAGTTAATTTTGTATTCAGCTACTTTAATAAAGTGCTTCTTAGCTATAGGAGCCCCCCCCACACCCCCCAGTGGAACTTTCAGGGTTACTTATATATAGAATATCATAGCATCTGAAAATAACAATGTTTTGACTTCTTCATTTCCAATTTGTATCTCCTTGATCTCCCTAAGTTGTCTTACTGCTCTAGCTAAGACTTGAGTACTATATTAGAAAGAACAGCCTTGTATTATTCTTGATTTTAGTAGAATTCCTTTAAGGTTCTCTCCATTTAAGTTGTTGTTGGCTATGGACTTGCTTTAAATTTCCTTTGTATCTAGGGATATAGATTTGTATGTGTATAACAACAATTAATGGGAAAAAGCCATAAGTTTGAACAAGAGCAAAGTGGGGTAGTTATATGGGAAAATTTGGAGGGAGAAAAAATAATGGAGTAATTATGTAATTATATTATAATTCTCAAATTAAAAAAATAACATTTCCACACAATATCGAAAGTGGCTTTGAGATACATGAAAAAATGTGATCTTTATTTATAATTAGAAAACTACCAATAAAGTCTTCACTCCTATGCAGTGTCTATAGAAATTAAAATTTCTTAGTAGTATCCTCTTTGGCAAGGTTTGTGAGGATGCCTGGGGAGGTTTAGGAGGTGCATATAGCTTTGCTGGAGTGTTTCTTAAGGACAGACTTTTGGGGCTAAAACCCTACCACCACTTTTGGTTCTTTGTCTCTGCTTCATGCTTGCTTTGGAGATGTGAGCTCTCAGCTTTTGTTTCTGCAGTTATGCCTACAGCTGCCATGTGGGACTCTTTTCTCCTCTGGAACCATATACCCAAACAAGATATCTTAGCTATGGTGTATGACTCCAGCAACAGAAAATATCCAATACATCTATTAGATCTGTGTCTATCTCTGTTTCTCTTCAAAATTCCCTGCATTATGCCTACAAACTCTAAGATAGATAAACTATTTTTTGGATACAAATACCAGTATTGCAATTTGCCAGCTTGTTCTTGTTGCCAGTGAGGGTCTCTCTCTCTCTCTCTCTCTCTCTCTCTCTCTCTCTCTCTCCCTCCAGTCAGAAGAACCAGACTTTTCACAGTTAAAATTTTGATGAGACATCAGAGCCATCTTCCCTAACAGTGGACTGTATTTTTTCCATCCCAATGCAAGTGACCTTGTGCTACCATTCCTGATGTTAAGGACTAGCTTCTGGGAAAGTCATTTGATTTCCTGCCAAGCAGGTAGATGGCCTTGAGTTGTGTGCTGATGAGCACCCTCTGTTTCCCTACTTTTCTTTGTCATCTTATGAGAGAAAGATGAGGCCAAATGGATGAGTGTTTGCTTGGAATTAGAATACTTGTAAGAACTCTATCCAGAATCTGCCTGTCATCTAGATTTGTCTCCATTTTCTGCTTTGAATTTGGGCATGTGACCCGTCAACCCACTCTGCCATTGCTTTCCTGGTATTTCTCCCCCCTCAGATATTACAGGAAACACAATTCAGACACAGTGCCAACTTGAGGAGGGGATTTTTATTATGCTAAAACCCCTTAGGGGGCAAAAGAACTAGCTGCTTATATCAGAGTACAATCAGAAATAATACCCCCTCCATAAAAAGAATCCCACACATGAACAAGCTGTTCTAATCTGTTTCCACTCTTCCTTATCTGTCCTGGACTGACATTTACATATTATTGCGTGCTCACGGGAAGAAAACAGAGAAGGGCCATTAACAAAGCAAGGGAAGAATTGCTCAGACTTCATTTAGGAGATCCTGGTAACACCCTATGAATGAACAAGGCAGTGACTATTGTGGTTTAGACCACTATTGCAGAAGCATTCCAACAAAATTTAAGAGGAGGAGCAATTAATAAGTTTTTATAAGGTATAAGAAATACTACAAATGCCTACTAAAGACCCTTCTTATTTACTGGAAATAATATGTCAGGCTTCTCTGAGATACACAGACTCAGACCACAAAGACCCAGGAAAACGTCATGTGGTTAACCTGATCTTTATAAAACCCAATGCTCCAGACATATGAAAAGCATTACAAAAAGCTAAAATATGCCTTTGGCATGAGCCTTTTCAATATTTGAATAGCATTTTCAAGACTTTTGGCAGATGAAACACATTAAGACAAGATGTGAGACAAAGCTTTTGCTTTTTGGTTGTGATGCTGGAGTTTAGACAGTTCACTAGGAAGAAATAATTACCATTAAGTCAGTACACAGAGAGGAAGGGAAAAAAGTTGTATGTCTCCTCTGAGGGAATGAAAGTCACTGGGAAAATGAATTTCCTGCCATGTGAAGAGACACCAGGAAGCAGGCTCCCTGATGCTGAGGAGGGATAGATAGATGCTCATCAGAACTGAAGAGGCCTGAAGACTCCTATGAACTTGAAATACCTATTGGTACTTCCTCATGGGAACCCCAGGTACAACTGATAATGAAGAACAGGCTCATTGATTATTCTTTGGGACCTCAATGTTATTCATTTTATTTAAATACCAAATTGATAGAAAAGACACATACTATCACCTTAGTTATAGAAGTGTCGGGAAAACTCAGATAGATTTGTTTCTCTCCAGTTGTTTAAATATCAGTTAGGGAAATGATTTTAACAGTTTTCTGTGGGTGCTAAGGTATTGATGCTCCTTTTTTGTCTGGGCCTATTTTATAAATTAAATGTCCTACTAAAAGTAACTCCTCTCCCTACAATTAGAAATGCAACTTATTCTAGAACCTTCTCTGAAGCTACAGATGTCCTTATTAGAAATAAAACAAGAAATTTCATAACTGCTTCCTCCCAAGCCTATGAGAAAATAAGGCACAACTAGGCAACACATACACTGGGCAAAATAAAGAAGGTTCATGTATCAGGATTACATTAAAGAGACAGCATGGGACTCTATTCTCAACCTAAATTAATACCAGATAAAGCATGAATCCCCAAAGGGTCCTTATCTGGTTTCTGAATCATTTTTAAATGATGTTAATGCAATTTCATTAGCACCTGCTAGAATCCGTATAATACATAAGTTCTCCTAGCTAGAAGACCTTAACATGATCAATAATAATCTTTCCTAATACCTACAAGTTGTAAATAAAATTGTTCAGAATCTCTAGCAGTAGTATTACACTCTAATCCTTTGCTAGCAATGTCCTGGAATCACACCAATGATTAGTTAGTTCTTGCTGTTCCATCTAAAGAGCTTTGTTTGTTTGTTTGTTTGTTTGTTTGTTTGCTGTTAGAAGAACCATCTCTGCTTTGTTTATGAATGGCAATTTCTTGGTGTTACAGCACACAATCTCATTAAATTGTGCTCCCATATAGGTTGAAGATTACCCTCCTTCAATCTGGAAAATGTGTGGCACAGATTTGCATTGTCCTGTCTTAGAAGAACAGTTAATATTACAATGTGTGGATGACCAACTGATTGATAATATCATATATAAATGATGCATTACTAATAACCAGGAAGGTCCTAAATCACTGAGAGAGGGTAAATAATCCTAAATCTGATAGAGGGCTAATATCCAATATATACAAAGAACTCAAGAAGTTAGACTCCAAAAAACCAAATAACACTATTAAAAATGGGGTACAGAGCTAAACACAGAATTCTCAAGTGAGGAATACAGAATGGTTGAGAAGCATCAAAAAAAAAAAAGTTCAATATCCTTAGTCATCAGGGAAATGCAAGTCAAAACCACCCCGAGTTTCTACCTCACACAATGGCTAAGTTTAAAAACTCAGGTGACAGCAGATACTGGCAAAGACGTGGAGAAAGAGGAACGTTCCTTCATTGCTGGTGGGATTGCAAGCTGCTAGAACCACTCTGGAAATCAGTTTGGCATTCTGCAGAAAATTGGACATAGTACTATTGGAGGATCCAGCAATGCCATTCCTGGGCACATACCCAGAAGATGCTCCAACATGTAATAAGGATACATGTTCTACTATGTTCATAGCAACCTTATTTATAACAACCAGAAGCTGAAAAGAACCCAGATGTCCCTCAACAGAGGAATGGATACAGAAAATGTGGTACATTTACACAATGTAGTACTACTCAGCAATTAAAAACAATGAATTCATGAAATCCTTAGGCAAATGGATGATCTGGAGGATATCATCCTAAATGAGGTAACCTAATCACAAAAGAACACACATGATGTGTGCTCACTGATAAGTGGATATTATCCCAGAAGCCCAGAATACCCAAGATACCATTTGCAAAACACATAAAACTCAAGAAGAAGGAAGACCAAAGTGTGGATACTTCGATCCTTCTTTGAGCAAGCCCGCTCAGTCAGTCAACAGGTTCTCCAGTGCAGGAGCAAGGATTGAAAAGAAAGAGACAATTAGACAGTGCTGCAATGTGACCCCAGTCAATTCTGAGACTGAAGGCAAATTTTTATTTTCCAACCCATTTTTATGCCAATTTAATTACATGCAAGTATTTTGGGCAAGCAGTACAATAAGGAACTAACAAAGCAGCAATTGAAGTCCTGAAAATTACTCCCATGACAGTTGTCAAAAAGGGCTTGTAATAATGACTGAAATACTTGAGCCTGCTTTCTCTTCCAAGCCCAGAATCTTGCCTGAAGCCTAATTCTTCTGCTCCACCCTAAGACTAAAAATTCTTGCCTCACTTTACTTCTCTATTACAGCCTAAAGTTAGCTTCTTGCTGAAACTTACTTCCTTATTATGCCCTAATGTCAGATTCCTGCCTGAAGCCCACTTCTTTGTTCTAAGCCATTGTCAGACTGCTGCCAAGCAGTACCCCAAAAGGCTTTCCACACTTCTTAGAAGGGGGAACAAAATACTCATGGAAGGAGTTACAAAGTCTGGAGCAGAGACTGAAGGAATGACCATCCAGAGACTGCCCCACCTGGAGATCCATCCCATGAACAACCACCAAACCCAAACACTATTGTGGATGCCAACAAGTGCTTGCTGACAGGAGCCTGATATAGCTGTCTCCTGAGAGGGTCTGCCAGTGCCTGACAAATACAGAAGTGGATGCTCACACCCATCCATTGGACTGAGCACAGGGTCTCCAAGGAAGGAGCTAGAGAAAGTACCCAAGGAGCTGAAGGGGTTTGTAGCCCCATAGGAGGAACAACAATATGAACTAACCAGTGCCCCCAGAGCTTCCTGGGACTAAACTGCCAAAGAAAGCATATGGTGGAACTCATGGCTCTAGCTGCATATGTAGCAAAGAATGGCCTAGTCTGAAATCAATGGAAGGAGAGGCTCTTGGTGCTGTGAAGGTTCTATGTCCCAGTATAGGAGAATGCCAGGGCCAGGAAGCTGGAGTGGGTGGGTTGGTGAGCATGGGGAGGTGAGAGGGGATAGAGAATTTTCAGAGGGAAAACTAGAAAAGGGCATAACATTTGAAATGTAAATAAATAAAATATTTAATTAAAAAAAGAAAAAAGAAAGAGGGTAAATATATAGGATCAGAGAAAGGGGCTCAAAATTATAACTAGATATAAATAAACCCCTTAAGGAAGTTCATGAAAATACAGAGTTTAAATAAGCAACGAGAACAATTCAAAATATGAAGGTAGAATTTAACAAAGAAAGAGAATAATTTTTTAAAAAAAAAAATAAGTCAAACTTAAATAAACTCAAAATAAAGAACTCAGAAAGCCAAACAAAAAGCTTTGAGTTAAGCCTCATCAACCGACTGCAGTCAAGGAGGAAAAAAATTCAGGTGCTGAAACAAGGTAGAAGAAATGAATAGGCCCATCAAAGAAAATGTTAAATCTAAAGCAAACAAACAAAAAAATTCAGGATTGAACCACCCATGAAATCTGGCACTATGAGAAGACCAACCCTATAAATAATATAAATAATGGTACAGTTTCCCTAAGGGTCCAGTAGTGACATGCATACCTTGGCAGTAATCAAAAGCTGTCTAATCATATTTAAGGCATGCTCATCAAAGGGAAATCATGTCTGGTACTGAAAACCTAGCCAACTACCTTGGGGGGGGGGGAGTTAGTAAACCACAGATCTGTTAGGAGAATCTACAACCACTGTTTGATTAAATCCTCAAGGTTGTTTACTATATATGTATGCTTATACTAACACATGTAAGTAGAGTTCTCATCCCTCCTTAATAAGAAATGTCTCCTTGTAACAGATGGAGACCATTATAGAAAACCACAAGAGACCAATATGCAAAGAACAAGTGACCAAGTGACCGTATAATGCTAAAGCCCCAACTGATACTTCTGCAGTGCAATTCTACTCTGGCATCTAAGGCTCACAGATCAATCGTTGCAAAGGAGGAGGTGGAAAGACTGTAAGAGCCAGAGTAACAGGAAGTTTGCTGTGAGGTTTCATCTAGACATGCCAGAGAAGCTACATCCCTGAAGCTTCCTCAGCACGAACACCTAAACAAGACCAGAAAAAAAGACCAACCCAATTGTTATGCTGACATGGAAAGGAGAAATCTCACAGGACCTCAACCCTAGACAAAGAACTACAGGCATATAATTAAGGCTGAAAGTGGGAAAAATAGTCTTTCCTAGGAAGAGCCCCCAAATTGATCATCTTCTACATCTACTCCAGTAGTGACTCGTGTGCCAGGTTTAGAAACCTGGAAGCAGTCCTGAGGCAAAGAGTTTCATGGAAACATAGCCTCCTGGAACCTTGGCATTCCCATAGTACGTATACTAGAAACCTGTCCCTGCGTTAATCTGGTATATGGATCTGTATGCTCTCTTTCAGTATTGTTTTATTATAAGTGCTTTTAAGGATTGATTTTGACATATAGGTAAGCCTCCACTGGTGTGCCAATGTTCTAGAAAGTCCTTGAGCCAACCCTGAGCTTGGAATTCAGTAAGAATGTTACCTATTCAGTAACATTCAAATTTACCTCTGGTAGAGACAGTGAAAATAATCAGGCATTACAATTTACTTGAATAGAGCTAGAAAAGCTCAGGGCTAGTCTGCATAGTAATTACCTAGAACAATAGCTGAGTCAACCCATACACAGGAATGCACAGTGGCCTAGGAAATAGGTGGGTTGTAGTATTATTCATGAAAGGGTTAGTAGAACTGAATTCCCCTGGTGCAGGTTTTTCACTAGGCCCAGAGGAATAGCATTATCAGGTATTTACTAAAGGACCCCTGGTGGTGGGTTCAACAATAGACTAGCATTGCATAAGAACATTCACCTGGCTCCTGTGTTTAGCTGATCTTAATCAAGGGTTGTTCCTATTCTCAGTTGTAAACACAGCCTGGCTCCCGCCATATTTTTATGTATGCATCTTCTTTGTTTTGTGTCGATGTACCTTGACAGATGTATTCACCTGGTTTTCTTGTTTTTATTCTGTAATATAAGACTGGTGCTGGCTTTGTGAAAACACATCCAGGTACAACACTCCTTTGTGTTTGTATTTGTTTGTCATTCATTTCTCGCCAACTCTTTGCTCACCTGTAACCAGAACCCCATTCCCTGCAGATCAGAGACCCAACTGAGGTTTGTCTGCAGCAATCATCCAATACCAAGTGGTCAGCACGGAAATTATATACAAACAAGTAACATTTTAGGTGAAGGGACACTAGCCTATTCGTGCATGTGGCTGTGGCAGGCCTTGCCCTTCTCCTTCATTACCTCCAATGGCTAAAAATCATTAGATTTCATTCCTAAAACTAGCTCCCACTGTCTATTCTCTTATCTAGCCACTACTTCCTCCTGAGGCTGACTACCAAGGACCAGGTATCAAAGTCTTGAAGTCCAGGAATCAAAAGCCCACTTTGGCTCACCTAATTAAAATGCCCAATTAAAGTTAAGACACCTCAGCCTAACACAGGATTTCCCTCTTTATCGTTATAAACCACCATTTGTCTATGGGCCACATCTGTCCCCTCTCTATTCAGAGGCAGTCCTTTGTCCCACGCTAGGACAAATACCCCTTCCCCCTCTCCCCTGCTTCTTTCCTTCCCCTTGTTCCTTTCACTCTATCTCTATTCCTCTATCTCCTGTCCTTGCCTCTTGTTTTCCTGCCTTTTGTTCCCTTGAGGCAAATAAATCTTCTTAGTGCTAAGACCTTGGTCTTGGGGTGTCTTGAGCCAACATTGAGGTTCCCTCAGTAGGGACTGAACAAGTTGTATTTACATATTTAGGAGTGTGTTTTTGTATGTAATGAAAATTAAAAAAAAAAAAAGAAGCAGCTATCAATTTGAGAGTGATCAAGTTGGGTGCATGGGGAGGTTGGGGGAGAAGAAATGTGAAATTGTGTAATTTTTTAAAAAAAGCATATACTGACAAATTGGATTAAAAAAATAAGATCCATGTTTTGTGATCTCTAATAAAAACCACTTTGCCATCAATGATAGATACGATTATTTTAACATAAAATAATTGGAAAAGGTATTCTAGGCAAATGGAACAAAGAAAAAAACAGACTATTCCATTCTAATATCTGAAAAAATAGATCACAAACCAAAACTAATTAAAAGAGATGCTAGTGGACATTCCGTACTTACTAAAATAAAAAATCTATTGAGATGATATTCTAATTATAAACATTTATCCACCAAACAAAGAAGAATCTGATTTCATAAAATAATCTTAAGTCTTAAACCAGAAATTGACCCAAACACAACGATAGTGGGTGATTCAATACTCTTACTATCCCCATAGACAGGACATCCACATACAATCTAAACAGAAACACTGTAGTTAAACATCACAATCATCCTGACCTAGAAGACATCTACAGAACATCCCATCTGAACTCTAAAGAATTTACTTTCTTCTCAACAGCTCATTGAACTTTCTCCAAGATGAACACATACCAGGATACACGGCAAATCTCAACAAATTTAGAAATTTAAATCACATCCTGAACGCAGATGTAATACAGTTGGATACCAAATGACAGTAGAATTGACAGACAGTACACACACTTATGAGAGCTAAATGATACATTACTGAATGAAAATTGGGCCAAGGGAAAACTCAAGAAAGAAATATAAAAGTTCATAGAATTTAGTGAAAATGAAAACAAAACATACCAGAATCTATAGGCTATAATGAAGGCATGTTTATAGCACTAAAAGGGAATGTTTATAGCACTACATGCCTACAAAAAAATAAAACAAAACAAAACCCCAAAACAAAAACAAAAACAAAACAGTGGGGAAGATTCATGATAATACCTTAGTGCTGTGCTTGAGGGTCTTGGATAAACATGAAAGACAACATTAAACAAAGAATAGGTAAAAGTAGATACTGAAAGTTAGGGCTGAGCCAGGCATGAAGGCATGAACCTTTGATCGTAGCACTCAGGAGACAGACAAAGGTGAACTTTTCTAAGTCTAAGGCCAGCCTAGTCCACACAGTGAGTTGCAAGACAGACAGAGTTGTAGAGAGAGACCTTGTCTAAAAAATGAAACAAAAACAAAATGAACAAACAAAACGCTTAGGGCTAGATAAAATTAATGACATAGATAAAAAAACAAAAACATAAGCAATCAATTCTTTGCTGATTCCTTGAAAAGATTAATAAGATTGACAAACATTTTGCCAAACTATCTAAAAGATAACAGAGAAGACCAAATTTAATAAAATCAGACATGAAAAGAAAAATACTGTTACAGATACTTATTCAGTGAATACTAAGGACACATTTATTATAAATAATGTATTTTATTTTACAAAGACAAACCAGAATTCATCCAAGCCTTTAGAGTATGAGTTCTATTTAATAACATTATAAACATACTTTTATGTTTATACAAATATTTTTATGGTGATGTCTTAGTTAGGGTTTCTATTCCTGCACAAACATCATGACCAAGAAGCAGTTGGGGAGGAAAGGGTTTATTCAGCTTACACTTTCCACATGGCTGTTGATCACCAAGGGATGTCAAGACTGGAACTCAAGCAGGTCAGGAAGCAGGAGCTGATGCAGAGGCCATGGAGGGATGTTCTTTACTGGCTTGCTTCCCCTGGCTTGCTCAGCCTGCTCTCTTATAGAACCAAGACTACCAGCCCAGAGATGGCACCACCCATAAGGAGATCTCCGCACTTGATCACTAATTGAGAAAATGCCTTACAAGTGGATCTCATGGAGGCATTTCCCCAACTGAAGCTCCTTTCTCTGTGATAACTCCAGCCTGTGTCAAGTTGACACAAAACTAGCCAGTACAGTTGCTCTCTCAAATATTCTACAAACTCATGACTAACTTAAAAATTTACAATACTAAAAAATACCTGACAAATTACTTTCTATAAATAGCATTAAAATAAATGTGCAAATTTTATTAAATTCATTATTCCATATATAATAGTTCCTTATGTGGTTACTTTCCCTAAGCTAATATGATAAATTTTAGTAGAACTAAGATTAACTATCCTTCCATTTAAAAATAATGCTTAGTTATCCACTCTCTACTATTTTCTAATATCTCGTTAAATTGTATTGATTTGGCTTTAACCTTTCTTGGGTCTTCAATATAAAATATCATCAGTGGAATTATTTCTTGTCAGAGGCCTTAGTGTCAGAGGCTGAGTCTTTACCGGGTCTAAAATTTCTTCTTCAACTTACTTCAGTAAAACTTACACAATATAGGCTACTATTTTGTCATATCTTTTATTAAATTAACACAAAAGTGGTTTTTTGGTATTATTAAAGTGGAATCACTTTCTTCATTTATTTTGGATTGTTCACGAATTACTTAGAAATTGGACAAAATGTTATGTCCTCATGTATATATTCCAACCTTGATGATTCATTTGTGAGTTATGGTTTTGGTGAATAATACAGGAGTCTTCACATAAAAGATTATATAATTTGAAAATCAAGATAATTTTACTTGTTTCTTTTCCAACTTGAGCACCATTTTACATCAAGATGCCCTAGTTTGTTTTACTTATTTATATTTTCAATTTAATTGTTTTATTTATTATCCTTGTGTGTGTGTAAGAGGTTGTGCGTGGAGGTGTACATACAGTAGTGTGTGTGTAAGAGGTTGTGCGTGGAGGTGTACATACAGTAGTGTGGGTGCGCAGAGTTCAAAGGACACCAGGAGCGAGTCAGCTCTCTCCATCCATCACGTGGCTTGAGGCTTGTTCTGTTCCTGTGTATTGTAATGATAAATTCTATACCAACCTTTTGCTGTGCAAACCTTGCTCCTTGATTTAAAATGATTTGTTAAATAAAACTAGCTACAACTAATTACTGGAAGGATTAGAGATAGGTAGGCTTGGAGTGACCTAGTTGGAGGAGAGCAAGAGAAGAAAGAGGAAGAACAAGAGGAGAGAAGAAGCCACCGTGGGGGGAGATGGACCATGAGTGCATGGCCAGAAGAAACAGCAAGTATCAGGGGTACACCACTGGGAAAGCAGGCAGGCCAGCAGTTAGAAGAGTAGATTAGGGGTTACCCCTCAGTAATTGTCAAAGCCAAATAAAATAACCATAGTCTGAGTCTCATTTATTTTTAAACTAGTCGGCGATAAGCTTAAATTGGTTGTACTGCATATGTGGGTTCCAATGATTGATTTTGGGTCATCAGACTTAGTGTCCTTTAGCTTCTGAGCCTTCTTGAAGACCTAAATGGCTCTATATTAAGCAATGTGTGATAGACCCCTTGTCTTATCTTGAACCACAGGTAGAAAGGATGAGGTATCTCAACAGGAAATATGACAGTAGTGTGTGATATCCATGGATATCCTTATCAGATGGATGCAATTTACATCTATTCCTAGATTATGAAGTGTGTTTATCATTGAAGGGTATCATTTCTGCTAGATGCTTTTATGCATCTATTAAAATGATAATGCATATTTTAATTAATTACATTTAATTTTTATTCATGATAATGCATATTTTTAATTATGCTGATAAAATATTAGTCTTGTAATAGTGTGATAAATGCACCCAAGTCTTGTATAATGGTGTGTATGTTGCTGGTTCCTACTTGCTTCTGTTTTTGCAGATTTTCATGCAAATTCATAAGAGATTTCCTTGTAAAAACTTTTTAAGCTTAGTGTCAAGAAATACTGGTTTTAGAATAGTTTGTTAAATATACTATCATTTATCTTTAAGATCTATTACTACTTTTAAGTAATTTTATTTGTGAGAAGATATATCT
>LR754639.1:30859-41908 GCA_902729485.2 Mus minutoides | reverse complement strand
TCTCTCCCTCTCTCCCTCTCTCCCTCTCTCCCTCTCTCCCTCTCTCCCTCTCTCCCTTTCTCTCTCTCTGCAACTGCACATAATACCTGTTTACAGGGAGGGGCTTATCTCATTCCCATTGAAAGCCAAAGCCTGGTGGTTTCTTTTAAAAGCCTCACCTTCAGCATTCACAGAGCAACCCGGGCTTCCTTGTCTGAAAACATTCTTGGCTCCCAGCACAAAAGAATGTTTTTGTTATCCTGTCTTCCCTTTCCCTTCCTTATTGTCCTAAGAGTTAACCCTTGTATACTCTCTCAATTTGTTCTCGCCTAGTTATCTTTAGCTCCGGAGCTCCTTCGACCTGGAGTTTGGTGTCTGCCACTCACAGTAGCCCTTATTTCCAACATTTCCTGTGCTTCCTGCTCCTTCCTGCGGTCTGGCCTGTCAGCCATAGGTAGGATAGACTTTTGGAAATTGTCCCACAGATCTTGGATGACTTAAACATTTATTTCTTCTTGCATTGAATTTTGGGAAATAGCAGTTTATCTATTTTCAAGTTCACTTTCCTCCTATGTTGAATCTACTGTTAAACTCCTCAGAGACATTGAGTTTTGCCACAGTTAACAACAGTTCTCTTTTCCTTTAGAGTTTCCATCTGCCTGAATATCCATCCTTTCTTCCAGGCCTTCTACTCTTCCTCTGCATAGTGAAATATGTGATCATCGGACTTTAAATCCCCCATTTGAGGCTCTAGGTAGCTGACTGCTTTACCTTTCTAGCTTCTGCTTTGCTCCAGCCTTTTGCTATGTCTTGTGTCTTTTTGTTGGGCTCTGGACATGCTATGTGGAGGATAAGAACCCAGTGGGATTTTGGGAGTGTGGATTTCTGTTATTCTGTTAAGGAGTTAGCAGTGTTTCAGGTTTGTCATCGAAATGTGCCATAATGTGCTGCTTATGACCGTCTCTAAAGTCCTTGGGTCGTTTTATCTTGTCTTCTATCCTGAATTTGCCTTCTCCAGAGAAAGTTGTGCATCTTTAAGCTATAATCCACCTTTATTTTACCGGGGCTCTGCTGGAAAGGTGCGGTGCGTGGGAGTCATCTATATGCTCTCATAACCAAACATGAAGCTTCCTTGGCTCTGTTTATCAGATCCGTTCAACCCCTGCAGCGTGGAGAGCCTTTGGAGGCTGCTTGGCAGGAATCTGACATTGGCCAAGGACAAGGAAATAGACTCCAGGAAGGAATCTTACATTAAGGCATGACAGGGAAGTAAGTTCGAGAGTCTGATTTTAGGGTGGAACAAAGAAGTAGACTTCAGGCATGAATATGACTTTGGGCTAGGACCCGGAAGTAGGCTCAGATCATCCTGATAATCCCGAAGAAACCGGGGTCGTGGGAGTGATCACAAGACCTTGTTTATTGCTTTGCTTGTTCCCATTGTACTGCCTGCCCTTAATACTTGTATGTAATTAAAATGGTATAAAAGGAGAATGGGAAAAAATAAACCTGCCTCAGCCTCAGAACTGGCCGGTGTCGTGCTACAGTGTTGTCTAATTGTCCTTTTTCTTTTTAATCCTCACTCCTGCGCTGGAGAACCTGTTGACTGCCTGAGCGGGCTTGGTCACTGCAGCTTTCTGATCTAATGTTCCTGACTGATGGCTGCTCTGGTCACGATGGATTGCTGCCCTCCTCACTCAGGCAGACTGAAAGGACACATGGGAGCGAGTGCCTTTCTGCCCGCTGTAGAACTGTGTTTTCACTAGAAGTTGGTGTTAGAAGAAGGCATGGACACCTCAGTCTCTTTTTATCCCTTTGCCAGTGCAGTTTGCAGTTCTCTGTCACGTGACTCTAAGGTTTGTTTTGTTTTGTTTTGTTTTACAGGTAAAGTCCACAAAGCACGCTAGGTCAATCCTGAGATGCTCCTTATTCTGTCTCTGATGGCTCAGTTTAGCAATGGTATCCTCGTCCACAGCTTCTATCCTTCCTAGGCCACTGTTCTCTGTTTCACGTTGCCCACTCAGAGGACCACAGCCTTCCCTAATCCAGCGTCTGAGGTTTGACGTGTGCCTGTCCTCCCGCTGTACTGAACAAATTCATGACTTCCTAACAAACGTCATTTTGGTCCTAGAGCCAGGATCTTAGATGCCTACTTCAAGGACATGGAGGCTTCTTTCATTAGCTTTTCTGTCTAGAATATTTTCAAAAGCTGCTTACATTTCTTCCTGTGCCAGGCTTTAGAATTGTCATCCATACCCACATATATTTAGACATCTGGATGGCATGTCTTCTGAACCTTGCAGCTCAGGTGAACCCAGAGCCTCCTTCAGCCCTTAGACTACTTCTGAACCCACACTCTCCCTGGTAGCTGTCTAAGATCATACTCTAACCTCTGGTTGTGATACAAGTACCCAGTCTTCCTTAGAGATTCTTTAAAAAAATCTCTCCCAGTTGACTGATTCTTACACATGCTTTTGAATATTGTAATTTAAGTTTCTACTCTCCTTGGCTCTCATCCCTTTTAACTTTGACTTTAGTCTTGATATACAGCACAAATGACTTTCATTAGACTCCAGTCTGAAGTCTCCAGGTAAATAAATATTCCCCTCTGAGGCATGACCATTGATCCTGATTGCAACTTGATTTATTTTTTTTAGCCTCTGGTTTTCTCCGGGGTTTTTATTTGGAATCACTTGTTGCTAAGGCACAGTCTTGATTAGTAGCGATTAATTTCCTATTCAGATTTTATAATAGTACATCAACAGTCTAAAAGGTGAATTTTGTTTTCTTTAATTCCATGTATTTGACAGAGTGAATGTCTCCTCCTGCCTTTGTTCATCACAAAGCTAAATGATTAGGAAAAGCCACCCGGGAGTAAGTTTCTCAAAGCTCCTAAAATTACTGCTTTTTATTTTTATATGTTTTTATTTTCTCCTTAGGAATAAGCCACTAGAGAGGGATAATAACATGTTTAACACTCTGAATCATGCTCATATATTTATTTAAGAGGAAGAAAGAAAAGAGTTTTTGACAACAATTCTCTCTTTGAACTTCAAGATTGAGATTTTTCTTTCTCTCTATGAGAAGTAACAAAGCAGCCATAGAAAGTGGTAAAGTCAAGAAAACTGAAGTTGAAAGAAAAAGTAACTGTTTATCCACAAACCATAAATCTAGCGAAACTTGAAGACAGATGATTGTTGAGAGAGACAGCCTTTGGTCTCTCCTGAATCCCCAGTTTCTACTCCATTTCTAGAGTAATGCCTTGCATAAAGGAAGAGCAAAGTAAATATTCATTACAGGAGCTGAAGGGAATACAACACCCAACTAGAAACAGCGAGATTTAAAATGTATCATTACATCATAGCTTTGGCAGCCCATGCCCCTGCTTCCGCATAAAGGAGTTCTGCTCTTTCTGAGCACATACTGTGCCTGGATTTTTGGCTAGAACATGATTTTGGTTATTTACTAACAACAGCCATACAACAAAATTACTAGCCTCTTTATTTTCTAGATGAAAAAAAAAAAAGTAGTTTAAGAACTATAAGCTGTTCAAGGTCATAGAGCTAAAATGGGGAGCCTAAGGGACTACATATTCATGTGCACATGACTCTAGTTTCCATTACGCATCACAGGAATTTTGGAAAACATAAATGCGCTATACTCGAAGGGTGCTTCATACTCTTTTGGAAATAAAATCCCGTTAAATGTCTAACGTGATTTTTAAAACTCTGGTAATAGCAGAGCTACTGCGTATATCTTGAAAATTTATGTAACTGGTAGCAGGAGTAAGAAAAATATCATCTGCAGATATTCAGTATTTTTCACAGAATATGCAATGATGCATTTTTTATTTTCCAGAGCTGCCCCTCCTCCCAGTCGCAGCCATCTGGCTCCTCTCTACAGCTTGCTATCTCAGTAGAGCTAAAGGAACAAACCGATCTGCCGGGAGCAAATCAATCTCTCATTATTCTTAATGTGTGAAGAGGTGATTCTGACAGTGAGCAGAGCCTTCATATACCGATGTAGTTGAACACTTGAGTTTAAACAACAGAAAGCATTTTCTTATAGACGAGAAAAAAAGGGAATTCTTGGTTGCGGGACATTGTGCCTTAATATGGAAGCTTGTTCCTTTCAACAAATAAAGTTAGGTGCTTCTCCGTAAAGAGGCTTCTTTCTGAGAATGTGGAAGAATTTGCAGAGGGTGCGTTTGAGAACTACTGTAGTGGTATTGAAGGAAACTGTCAGAATTCATAGGTGGAAAAATGAGAACAAGGAGGGGAAAAGGAAGAGAAGGGAGCACGTTGCCTCCCTGTTAGATTTAGTGATTCTTGAATCCTCTCACTCAGTCCACACTCACCCTTTCAGACACTGTGCAAGACCAGTGAATGACAGAGGTGAGAATTCATGATCATCCAACATAAAGACACGGCCAGAACAAAAAAGAAGGGACGCTAGTGGTTGGGAATGGTGAAATAGTGTGCTGCGATTAAATGTGATTGGCTGGCTGTTACATTGGCCATCTTCTCTCAGCAAGTGACTTTTAAATAATGTGCTGGAGTTGGTGATGGGCATCCAGAATCCTAGTACTTGGGAAACAGATGGAAGAGGGTTGCAAAGGGGAGGCTGGCTTGGGGTACATGGCGCTTGTCTAGCTGGAAAGCAAGAGAGGAGGGGGGTTGGGGGGAGGAGAAAAGAAAGGAAATGACAAGGACTTGACTGGAATACCTAACTTTGTGCCAATTAGAGAGGAGACATTCTAGAAGAAACCCAGCACAAACCTCTGAACAAACAAAGAGTTTTCTCAGTGTGCATATAGTGTGCAAAGGGCAGGGGGTGAGTGAGGTAGGTTAATGGAGACCTGATCTACAGACTTGTGAGACTCTGTAGGTCAGGGCAAGAGTTTTGATTTTTATTCTAGATATGTAGCAAAACTGTTGAATGCTCAGAGGTAGCTGAGAGCAGCTCTCCGCCTTCCCTTGCTATAAGGCAATAAGGCAGGTTACTTTTTAAAAGGAAGCTTTTAGGGCCAATGGGTTCTCAGGATTGTACATGGCATCACAGCAGGGCATGAGGTTGGCAGGGAAGGAGAAGGGGGGCAGAGAGGGGAAGGGAGGAAGGGAGGGAGGGAGACAGACAAAGAGACAGAGAATGAGAATGTAAGCATATACATACACACACACACACATGAACACATACATACACATATATGTATACACACACACACACACACATATATATATATATATATGTATGTGTTCACGTGTGTGTGTGTGTGTATGTGTGTGTGTGTGTGTGTGTACACCTGGGTCTCTTTCCTTCTTCTTACAGGATTCAACTACAAAGATTCCACTCTGATAATTCAATCTAATTCTCACACTTCTCAGAGCTTCACTGCTAACCCTCACAGGAAGATTTAGTTTTTATTTGCTGATTATCTCACTATGAGGACTATGACATTTCAGTCCAGGAAGACATTCAGTGTCTAAGACACTGGTGGGACAGTGCAGAGAATGAATCTCAGAGAATAATCTAGCTGAATAGAACTTGTGATGGTTGTATATACTCACCGGTCTTACATAGGGGACATGCATGCAGGTTTTACACATATTTCCATTTTAAAATATTATACAACTAAAGAAAGAATACATAGTGAAAATCGCAATGCTAGTCTGCATCAGTGCACAAGAATTACCCAAACTGCCAGTCAGTTTCCCTGTTTGAATTCCTCCAGGTCAGTTAATATATTCTCTTCATCAAACCCATGTGTCTTTGCTAACTCAGCCCACAATGTCCATGGATGTGTTTGTTTATACCCAAAGCCCCCTAGACAGTGTATGTTTTGGTTATATAGTACATCTCCACCTGTCCCTTTTGTTTTGTGGAAGAGATTAATGTTTTTAGTGATATAATTTTCAGAATGTCAGCTTTATTTCTCTTTCTCTCTGTGCAGAACATACTGTATAGCCTCAGGAAATTGTGCCCAGCTGTAAAAAGGTGCAGGCTATTACAGTTTTGTAATTCTCGGTGCGACTTCCATTTTGCAAGAATCCCTACTGAGAAATGCCTTTGTTTAAGGCACATGGATACCTGCCGTCTTAAAAGCATAAGAAATCTGGAATATAAAGCTGGCAAAAAAAACACAACCTGTTTCAGATATTATTACAGTTATATAATAATTGTGAGAGATGAAAGACATTTTAAGATTTACTTTTACGTTTCTCCTTGACAATCAGCGCCTGCTATGATAATAAGCTGACATTTACCAAGTGCTCATTCTGTGCCAGGCAATAGCTTCACAAACAATATCTTAAGTTTTCCAAGCATGTGCTTTCAACCACTGCTGTATGTGCCAATCAAGTACTGGATGCTTTAGGATACTGAGTTAATATATGAAGCTACTGGCTTTCTGAGGTCTCACCCAAAGAGAAAAATATATTTAGTTGTAGCAGACACTCTTATTGTTACTCTAACAAGAATATGGATTTGAGAAGAGTTCACTTGGGGCTATGCACATGGGTGTCCTGCTGTATGCTCTTGACTCAGCTTCTGGAATTAGATGCAATTCTTTGAAGAGACCTACTATAGACAGAAAAAAAAAATCTGTCTGCATCAATTAAGGACTTAGCAGGACCTAGAGACACCAAAATGAAACTTACAGTCAAATACAAATGACAAAAGCAGGTTGAATAGATCAATGTAGTTGACATCCTACCCCATGCTAAAGACCAGTTAAGACCTAGAGGGAAGTTATCTACAGGCATGTGACAGAGTTATCCCTTTCAAACTATCTTCCAATTCTTTTCTAGAAGACAAAAGAAGGAAGGGAAAGATAACAAGTCTCCCATTGATTTCATGAGCGAAACAGTCTATTATGGTCAGATGTCGTCAGAAACTTCTCCTTTCTTTTATCCCCTTAAAGCATCTCCAGCCATCTCAACATCCCAGGAACACACGGAGCTTCTGTCTCATATTCACAGATTGGGAGGAAGATTTAAACTTTGCTTGTTCATTCTGGGTCACTGCTGATACAGGAGCAAAAGAATGAGAATCCAGAGGGTGAGGGTGGAAAAGGAAAGGAAAGACTTGGGAGCTCTGGAGTGTGCACTGTCTAGACCTGAGAGCCTGTCTAAATGGGAGGCAAAGGTGGTACATGAGAAAGAGTAGGGTTGCTGTGGAAATTACTCCAGAAAAGCAGAATGGTTCAGACCAGAAGTGAAGATACCTAACAAATGAGGCTAGAAGTGAGGAAAGGCAATGGTAGGCTTCCTATGCCCTGAATTGTGTCCTGTGGAACGGGCACAGTGAAGATGTATGTCTTTGGTGCTATCATAGCAGGAGTTTAGAGAGTAGCTTAGTGTAGGCTCTGCCTCCCTGGGCACAAGAACTGTCAGAGATCTTAATGTTGGAATTCACAGATATATGATCCTTTTAAGATTGCAGAAAAATGTCCTACTTCCTGAGCAAAACACATCTTTGTAGAGAAAGTATCCAATACTTTATTTTAAAAAATCAGATTTATTTTTATTTTATGTGTATGGGTATTTTGTCTGCATATATGTCTGTTACCATTTGCATGTCAGGTGTCCATAGAGTTGTAGATGGTTGTGAACTGCCATGTGGTGCTGAGAATTGAACCCAGGACTCATGGAAGAGCAGCCAGTGCTCTTAGCAGTTGAGCCATATCTCCAGCCCCAGTATCCAACACTTTAGCCAGAAAGAGCTTTACATGGTCAATGAAGGTCAAGTCACTTGGATTAAGGAAGAGAAGAGTTAAAAGAAGTCAAGTGGGCAGCTCTCAGTGTAATGGAAGAAATGAATCATAGGCTGTAAGTAAAAATATGAAGAATATTCTCAGGTGACAAGATTTTGGGAGGTAAGTAGGTAGAGAAATATGTGTATGGTATGTGTGTGTGCACTCACACATGTATACTGTTGTTATTGTTGTTGTTGTTTGAGACAAGATCTTGCTATGAAGCCCAGGATAGCCTCGCATTCCATATATAGACCAACATGGCATCAAACTCACAGAATCCTCCTGCCTCCCGAGGGCTAGGATTAAAGGTGTGCACCATGACACCTAGCCTGGGGTACTGCACTTTGACTTACAGGATTTGAAATTTCTCGGACTACTGCCCCTAGAATAGGCAAGAGTCATGTGGATGTACTCCTAAAATCTCCTGGAGCTGGACTAGGAAAATGGATCTTTGTGTCCAAGAGGAAACACAGACACGCAGCAGTGGAAATCACAGTGTAAATTCCCTGACGATGGAGCTGACATGCTCTGTCAGCCACAGGACTTTTCTTTGGCCCCTTAACTGCTGTCACATTCCCTGGTCACACTCTTTCCTTCTTGTTTTCTGCCCTCAAGATTCCGTAATTTGTCTTTTGGGTCTCAATTTAAAATCTATTTCTTTTATTGACGTCCTTTCCTCTCAAAGTAGGGGAAACCCGGAGAAACGGCATTTCTTTTTTTCTCGTTTGCCTCGGGACTCATTTCCCAGCTTCTTCCGCTGAAATGGCTTTCAGTTCTCATCCGCCTTCTCTGGGCGCTCATCCTTGAGAACGGCAGGCAGGGCTTTCCTTTCCCCGGGGAGCTAATCTGTAGAAAGCTGTTGGCCACAGTTTGGACAGTGCTCAGTGAGGTCTGTGAACAGCTCTAACCTGGATTTATTATGCATTGTTTGTGTTCATTCCTGCACCCTGACAACACAGATCCTATGAGGAGGATGTATTTCAAGAATGTAAGAGCAGAAGCCACACAGGTTTCCTTAGAATTAAAAAAAAAAAATCAAGTGAAAAGATATATAGGCAGCTCAGACGTTTAATAGTACTGCTTCTGGAAAATATTTCCAAGTGTAGAAAATTACAAACCTAGTTTTCTATCATTTAAATTTTAAATCTTCCAATTTTTCTATATCTTGGCTATTTTTGTTGCACTATATTCATCTTGGCAGGAAAATAGAGTGGAATGAGCACCATGCATTGGGGGCAGTAACTTGAAACTGATGTTTCAAGTGAACCTCACTTTCTTCCTTGTGGTTATTTTACACTAACAATATGTCCAGAGTAAACATTGACCACCAGTGAGAAGGCACCCAGGAGACCATCCTCAGGGCGATTGACATTGTTAGGAGGCTGGGATCATGCTCATGTTTTCTCCAGCCACTCGAAACCATCCTTTGTCTTTTTTTCTCATTTTATTTGCCAGTTTCTCTGCACTAGACATTCTGCATAGTCTGGGGTACCCTGAAGTCCGTGGGAAAGCCTCTCCACTTCACATGGTGATGTGCTAAGTGGTGTGAGACGTGAGCATGGATTGCTAGGGTTGGCACATCACAGGGGTTCAGGGAAGAGTGAGAACCATTACCTGATTTCATTTTGTCATAAAAGTTCATCTTCCCCAGGGCCTTAGTGCTAATCGTGAGTGGTAACTGTGAACTTGGGCTGGTTAGCTACATCTCCAAATGGTCCCTGGTAAGAGCTTAAGTATTGTCCGAAGGCTCAGGAAGCATTTTTCTTCTTCTTTTATCTATCTATTTATTTATTTATTTATTTATTTATTTATTTATTTATTTATTTATTTTTGTCTAACTTAGTTCAGGTAGACTATTCTACACGCATAACATGGGACCCCCAAATTACATAGCAACAGAAAATGCTGCAGAGCTGCACCCACAGTGGGGACCACCATGTTTCTCATCTGCCCTGTCGAATTGGACTTTTCTCTTTTTCCTCAGTTGTTGCCACAGGTGCTGAGGAAAGAGGAATCTCTCCCAATGACTCTGGAGTATAAAAGTATTTATAAAGTATAAGTATAATGTTGCTTCTCCCCTTCTCACAGAGGCCCTCGCCCTCCCCTCCCCTTCTCTTCTGAGAGGGTGGGTCCCCCTGGGTAGACCCCACCCTGGTGCATCAAGTCTTTGCTAGATTAGGGCTCTTCCTCTCCCACTGAGGCCAGACAAGGCAGCCCTCTTGAGGAATAGATACCACAGTGAGGCTATAGCTCTAGGGAGATCCTCTGTTCCAGTTGTTGAAGGACCCCACATGGAGACTGAGTTGTACGTCTGCTACATATGTGCCATGTGCCGGGGGCCTCATTCCAGTCCCCGTGGATAGGTTTTAATAGCCAGAATGTGATAGTGACTATGTGCATAAAATTGGGGAGTATTACCATCTTAAAAAAAACAAACTGTCTTTTATCCATGGACATGGATGACTTTGAATTTACCCAAGTTTTCTTTAAGTTTTTGACAGTGTTTTACAGACTTCCCTCAACAAGTTCTATGCTTTATCTGCCTACTGTATTTCAAAAGTGCTTTTGATGCTAGCCTAAGTTGAATTGTTTTTTTCATTTTATTTTGCAATTAGATCTGGACTAAAGGTTTGTCATCCTACTTCAAAAATCTGGATTAGAAGTGGATCTTCCTAAATCAAGTAAAAGCAAGCATTTCTCACAGGTCTGCCCTCCATTTTTTTTCCAATTAGTTTTTATTAGATATTTTCTTAATTTACATTTCAAATGTTATCCCGAAAGTTCCCCCCCCCGTCCTGTTCCCCTGCCCACCTACTCCCACTTCTTGGTCCTGGCATTCCCCTGTATTAGGGTATATAAAGATTACAATACCAAGGGGCCTCTCCACCAATGATGGCCAACTAGGCCATCTTCTGCTACATGTAGAGCTAGAGACACATGTTCTGGGGGTTCTGGTTAGTTCATATTGTTGTTCCTCTTCTAGGGTCGCAGACCTCTTCAGCTCCTAGGGTTCTATCTCTAGCTTCTCCATTGTGGGCCCTGTGTTCCATCATATAGATGATTATGAGCATCCACTTCTGTACGAGACAGCTATATCGGGTTCCCTTAAGTAGGCACTAGCTGTCTGTCTTAGTCAGGGTTTCTATTCCTGCACAAACATCATGACCAAGAAGCAAGTTGGGGAGGAAAGGGTTTATTCGGCTTACACTTCCATACTGCTGTTCATCACCAAAGGAAGTCAGGACTGGAACTCAAGCAGGAGCTGATGCAGAAGCCATGGAGGGATGTTCTTTACTGGCTTGCTTCCCCTGGCTTGCTCA
>LR754639.1:19935-30759 GCA_902729485.2 Mus minutoides | reverse complement strand
TCCTATGCAATAGTGTCTGAGTTTAATGACTGATTATGGGATGGATCCCCCCTGCTGTATGGTCCATCCTTTCGTCTTAGCTCTAGGCTTTAGTTAATTCTAGAGTTAGTCAAGTTGACAATCAAGAATAGCATGGCAAAGCCTTTATTTCCATCATTTTTTTGGTATTTTCTTAATTTATTTTCCCCATAATTTTCTCGTAATTTTTCAGGTCCCTGTGGAACAGAAGCAATGACGACAGAGGTTCTTGCTTTTTTGCTAATTGTAGAGAGAGCTATGAGTCTGCTCAACACATACACTGTCAGAAAGGTCTACTCGGGTGCCTTTGACCAAGCTGAAGGGGGATTTGTGCCTTTCTTGTTTTTTACATTTTTCATTGTAAAAATGTGTTGTATCTTGTGAAAAAAATTTCCAGTGTATTCAATGATAATATGTGTTAGAGCTTTCATGTTTTGAGACAGCTTTGCATTCACTGGAAAATTCAGTTGTCTGTGCTATATATAATCCTTTGTACAAGCTACTATAGAAAAGGGTCCAGCATCCAGAGACTGCCCCACCCAGGGATCCATCCCATAATCAGCCACCAAACCCAGACACTATTGCATATACCAGCAAGATTTTGCTGAAAGGACCCTGATATGAGGCTATGCCAGTGCTTGGCAAATACAGAAGTGGATGCTCACAGCCATCTATTGGATGGAACACAGGGACCCCAATGGAGGAGATAGAAAAAGTACCCAAGGAGCTGAAGGGGTCTGCAACCCTATAGGTAGAATAACAATATGAACTAACCATTACCTCCAGAGCTCGTGTCTCTAGCTGCATATGTAGCAGCCATCATTGGGGAGAGAGGGCCCTTGGTCTTGCAAACTTTATATGGCCCAGTACAGGGGAACGCCAGGGCCAAGAAGTGGGGGTGGGTGGGTAGGGGAGCAGGGTGGGGGAGGGTATAGGGGACTTTCAGGATAGCATTTGAAATGTATATGAAGAAAATATCTAATAAAAATTTGAAAAAGAAAAGAAAAGAAGAGAAAAGAAAAGGAAAGGAAAGGAAAGGAAAGGAAAGGAAAGGAAAGGAAAGGAAAGGAAAGAAGAAAAGAGAAAAAAGAAAAGAAAAGGGTCCCAGCATTTTGCTTAGTATTTCTGAATCTCTATTTGTAAAGAATGTTAGTTTTGGTTCCTCTGCATTTTCAGGGTCTTGGCTGGTTTTAGTAACTGGGCAACTCTAGCTTTATTGAATTTGCCTCCTGCTTTTTTTTTTCTTCCTTTCTTTAACTCTTTCCTTTGTTCCTTCCTTCTTGGTAGAAATTTCATGATATATTACTGGCAAATTTTCTTCAAGTTTTTGCCAAAACTCACTCATTTTTGTATTTTACCTGTCTTGGCCTTTTGATTAGAATTTTTGCATTGGTTTTTCATATCTTTTTAGGATATAATTCACAAAAGTTGTATATTTATAAAATATGAAGCATGAAGTCTTGACATATACATACACAAAATGATTATTGTGATCTCATCAATATATCCATTCTTTAGTTGATTCCCTTTTCATCGTGATAACACTTTAGATCTAGTGAGTCTCTTAGCATGTCTCAAGAATGAAAATGTTTCTTACTGAATAAGTAATGAACAAGTGTCACCAGTAATGAAGAAGGGCACTAGACCTTTAGAACTTCCTCATCCTGTATAACTGAGGGTTTACACTCTCTGACCACCACCTTCACATCCACACCCCAACCCCGGATCCAACTCTTTGACTCCATTTCTATGAGTTTTCTAAGTTCTGCATTTAGGTGACATCATACAGTATTCATGCATTATACAGCATACATCTTTCTCTGGTATGCTTAATGCCCACCAGTTTCATCGGTGTCACAATTTACAGAGATTTTCTTCATTATAAAATGGTGAATATTATGACAGTATATGGAAATATATATATATATATATACCTTCCTCGTATATTCACCTATTGGTGGGCATGTTTGCAGATTTCGTATCTAGTGATGCTATGATTGACACCAGGGCTGAAAGGCTTCTGTATGCTGATTTTATTTTCCTTTGAAACATCTCCATCTTGGGATGAATGGGTAACATGCAAATACTACTTTGATTGTTTTCTAGAACCCCTACATACTTTTACATGATTGCTATATTAATTAAAATTCATACCATCGCTGTACAAGACTTCTCAGTTTTCTATATCCCCAGCAGCCAACATTTTCTGTCTTCTCCCTATTTCAGTAATAGCCAACTAATGGATCTGATATAATACACCATGGCCTTAATTTTGTTTCTTTAATAATTTTGAATCACATATATACCAGCTGCTGTGTCTCTTCTTTTGAAAACTTGTTATTAAGGTCTTCCATTTTTATATTTATTTGTTTTATTTTATGTGCACAAATGTTTTGCCTGCATGACACCTATATGAATATGTATCCTGGTGCCTGCAGGGGTTAGAAGAGGACATTGGAGCCACTGGAGTTGGAACTACATTTGTGGGCTGCCATGTGGGTGATGGAGACTGAACCTGGGTCCTCTGCAGGAGTCGCAAATGCTCTTAATCATTGAACCATCTCTCTGGCTTCTATTTATCCATCATTAAAATCAGATTTCTTTTTATTGCTAATGGGCTGTGTATATTCTTTACTCATATAATTCCTATGGTGTATGATTTCCTTATTTCTCCCATTTGTTGCTTGTTCTTCTCTGTTGTTTCTAGGCCTGTGTGGGAGAAGCATTTTACTGTGATGAGATATCATTGTGGTCTGAAACTTTATAACACAGGTTTATTAGCTCTGACAGTACTATCAATAATGGCTTCGGGGCTTTTCTATAAGGTTGTCCTCAGCCGCAGAGGCAGTTTTAGTTCTTATACTCTCATTTGGATCCCATTTATTTCTTTTCTTACCCAATTTCTCTACCTAGGACTTCCAGTATGATGTTACATAAAAATTACATTGTTGGAACCTTAATTTCTTCCCTCACCTTAGACAAAAGTTCTCAGGCTTTCATCAGTGAGTGTAGTGTTAGGTTAGGAGAGTTAGATCCAGCCTGATTATTCAAGTTAGAGTTGTGCATCCTACAAAATCCGGAGGTATATTGCTCTTGTAACGCAATTCTTTGAGATTTTTAAAAATCACAATGATGTGGACTCTTGACAGATTCTTTCCCACCATTGTTTAATCCTGTATTTTCTTTTCTTTTTTTTTTTTTTTAAATAACTGCATCCTTTAATGGCAGTAATACAATTACTGGATTAAGAGACCACATGAGAGAAGGCAGGTGAGGTTTCTGGAAGACAGATACCGAGTACAAAAGGGGGCGGGAGAGCCATGCAACGATCATTGTAAAAATACAGTACGTTATATACATATTTGCACCATCGACTTTCAACTCAGAAATACTATTTACACTTTTGTTACAATCCTGGTTAGAGAACAATTTTTCTTTAAAAGTGTGGCCTGGTGGCGAGTGGGGACTCAAGCCATGTCCTTGCCCATGAGGGTCTTCCGCTAACTGTTCCAAGAGGAAGGCTCCAGACTCCATCTTACCCACAGAGTTCAGCCTTAAAAATCCATTTAATTTTTCTTTAGCAAAAGGACAGTTTTCTTTTTCTAATATAGACCAGGCTGGCTTTGAACCTGTAATCCTCCTGACCCTGTCTCCTGAGTGCTGGGATGACAGGTGCCCCCACTACCAAGCCTGGCTTTTACAAAAAGGGTATTTTCAAAGGGGTGTAGGGATCCAAACACTGCCACGCAGTACTCATCTTACCTATCCTATGCTCACCATGGCCCCAGCCTTGGCCAGGAGGCCCTGAGGCCAGGGCTGAGGTCCAAAGACAAATCTCATTGATGATTGTTTAAGAAAATAAAACAAGATAAAAAAACACAAGACAAACCAACTTGATCTTGGTGCACTGACCCCAAGGGTTGTGAGGCAGTGGGGCACAAGCCCCTCCCACTCTGGCTACAGTCCCCAAACTGTTTTGAAGGGATTCCTCTTTGGGGTGTGGAGAGTGGGATGGGATGGAACGGGATGTGGGAGCCTGTCCCCTCCCGAGGTGGAGGGGAATCCACTGGCTGTGTGTGTCAGGTCTCCTTATTAACAAGGAAGCAGTTGAGCCAAGAGACCCAATATAAAAGAGGCAGCCTGCAAGAAAGCAGACTTGTAGGGTCTGGTGAGTGACTCAGAGAAAGGTCTGCAGGTCTTACCCAGTTCCTGGATCCAATCTTAGGGAGAGGGTCACAGGAGAGTCTCTGCCCCTTGCCCCTCCCACCCCCGTTCTTTGGACAAGGCTAGCCCTAACTAATGAGACTAGAGGCGGCAGCTGCGGGAACGCCTCCACTATGTGGGACATGGCAGCTAACTCTGGGCCTCCCCACCTGAAGGGGCTTGGTCCCTTTCCTAGAAAAGGCCCAACACATCAGCCGGACACCTGCTATTTCCTCAGGCCCCATTTTGGGAAGGACCCATTAATCCAACACAACAGATCACTGATGCCCAGCTTCTGTCAGCTTGGGAGGAAAAAGCAAACACTATCTGGTACTCTACAGATAATATGGCTAAGGGGTGTGGAAGCAGCTAGCAGACACACTTTGCCAGGGCCACTCTTGGCCTCTCTCCTTGGGGGTCTGGCAGGTGGCCACACCACGGATCCTTGAGCTGTCTCGAGGGTCAGGCCAGTGGCACAGGGTAGGTAATACTGAGGGAGAATGCTTCAGGGGGCTGCCCACAGGTCCGTCTACCAAGTCTCCCACAGAGCTGACGGGTGTCACTTTCAGGACAAACCCCAGACGGACAGAAGGACGGAGGATGTGGGATGCACAGGCTGGAGCAGGTTAGGGCCAGAGGGTTGCCAGGCCCTTTCTCTCCTGTTGACATTTTCTCACTTCACTGTTGCTTTGTCCTGAAGCAAGATGTCACAGGCTGCATGCTTCTCCACGATGTGATGTGGTTCTGTCCAACTTCCAGCAGCACAGGGTGAGTGGCCTTCAGTGCCTTCCCAGACAGCTATGCTTCCCTCAGTTCCAGGGAAGTCCCAGGCTGGGTACTTGCCACTATCCAGTGCAGGGTATAAGCTGCTCACTGGGCAGAGGGGAGCCTGCAGCACTGACCAGAACCCACGATGGTTAGATACAATTTATTGACTCAAAGAAAGTACTATTTAAAAAAGGGGAGGAAAGGGAAGAAAAAATGCCCACCTGCCCCACCTCCCGCCTGGAACTCTGGTTGCTGCCCTTAAATGTCACCCTGGGAGGGTAGTGGAGTGGAGGGAGCACTGGCCCCCACTGACACTACTGGCAGAAGGGGGAGGCTGTGGGGTCAAAGCCTTTAAAAACGTCCTTCAGGGACCCCGCATCCTGCTCACCCTCACGAGCAGGGCTATTGCCAGCAAACGGGCTCCCTGTGCCTGTTTTGGGGGCCGGCTTTACAGTCCCAAAGAGAGTGGGCACTGGCAGGTTGTGTACCCCAGGCTGGGGTGTGGCCCCCTCAGGGGGCGGGGTGGATGAGGCAGCAGTGGGGGCTTCTGTGGCCTTGGGCCGGGGACGGTTGTAGCTATTGTATCTGTCCGTGGCTGTGGCCCCATCTGTGCCGGCCTTCCCTGTCTCTGGCTGCTCCAGGGCAGACTTTCGGACAAACGGAGGCTCTTTTGCCTTGGAGGCTGCGCCCTTGCCATTGCCCTCAGGACCTTTGGGCTGAGCACTTGTGTCAGAAGCTGGCTCTGCAGTTTTGCCACCTGCATTGGGAGTCCTTGGGTCATATAGGCTGATACCACTCAGCACACTGCTCTGCCAGCTGCTGCTGCCCTGGCCCAAGCCACCAGCTGCCAGCACTCGGGGGTCATAGGGAGCCGTGGCCGGTGGGGATGAATCCCCGCTTGGACTGGCAGCAGGAGGGGATGCTTCGGTGGGACAGGGCTTGGCCGCACGGGAGGCTGCCGCAGAATCTGCTGGCTTCTGTAATCTGGGGTCCGTAGGGGTCTTCCGCACCCTGGGATCACTGGGTTTTTCACTCTGGCCAGGGGTATTGACATTGACAGTCTTGAGGATTCGAGAGAGGAGTTCAAAGTCAGGGAAGTTAGAGCCAGAGGTGCTGGGATCTGTGGAGCCTGGACGCTGCCAGGTGTTGGGAGGCCCAGGGGGTGTGGCCCGGTGTAGCCTAGGATCTAGAGCAGGTAGGGACTGCAAGGCAGCAGGCACTGGGGGCACGTCCTGCTTGGGGATGGGCAGGGGGATCAGGTCTTCAGGGTTCCAGAGCACTGTGCGAGCAAAGCTCGGCTTGCTCAGGGTCACATCCTTCTTGATGTAGCTGAACTGCTGCAACTGAGAGCGAGGGTCCCGCAGTGGGTGTCCAGGCAGAGGGTCCAGGGGAATGTTCACCGCCTTTTCACGCAAGGCTCTCTCGCCTTCCTCCTCTTCTGCAGGGGGCTGTCCTTTTGAACTGCTGGGGCCTGCAGGGCTGGAATGAAGGCTGCCTTCAGCCTTGGAGGTGGGCAGAGCACGAGCCAACCGAGGGTCAGAGGGCCCTGAGTCCCCTGGGCCAGACCCTCCTGAAGTTTCTGCATGGCGGCTGAGGCGGGGGTCCCGGCTGAGGCGGGGGTCAGACAGCCGACTTCCTGTGGGGTGTCCCTTCTGGAGGCGGGGATCCCCCAGCCCACTGCTGCTCGGTTCCCCGACTGAAGCCTGGGGTCGGCTTGACGTCTGTTGCCTCAAGGTCTTGAGGATGGAAGTGACACTGCTTCCCCCTTCATCCTCGTCACTCGAGTACCAGTTCCCAGGGTCACCTGCATCTCCAACAAGACCCGGCTCCATTTCCATGCCCTCTTGCTGCGGGTAGAAGTTCTCATAGAAGTTCTGGGCTGGCGGGATAGGAGGCATCATTCCAGAATGTGGGGAGTCTCCAGGACCATAGGGCATCATTGGGGGGCCACCAGGACACATGGGAGGGCCAGGGTTCATGCCAGGACCCATTGGCATGTCAGGATGCATATCAGGGTGCATGTCAGGATGAATGGGTCCCCCCATTGGCCCTGGGGGTCCCATGTTGGGGCCAGGACCCATTGGCCCTGAAGGTCCACCAGGTCCAGGGAACCTCACGCCCAGCTTCTCAGCTAGCTGCCCCGTGGGCCGCACCACAATCTCAAACAAAGAGGGGATCTTCTTGTTGTACATGTCCTGCTGTAACTGTTGTGGAGACAGTGGTTCATGTGTTGGCAGGGACATCTGAGGAGGTCCAGGAGGTGGTGGAGGAGGTGGTGGTGGTGGAGGAGGGCCACCTTGCATGGGCCTGCCATTAGGAGAGGTGGGGGCTGGAGGCCCAGGGGGCCGTGGAGGAGTAGGCAGGAGCCCTACACCAGGAGGAGGCTTGGGCAAAGGGTTGATGCCCTGCTTCTTCAGCTCCTCTACCTCCTTTTCATCCTCAGCATCTGCTTCTGCATCATCAGCCAACATCTTATCTAGGAGCTCTCGCGTCTCTTCCGTCAGCGGGTCATGGGAGAACATGCAGTCGTCCCCATTGATGCAGTTCCCAGTGGTGTGGTATAACTTACACGGAAAGTCACCATGCATGTAGGGGCAATTCTCAGCTCGGGCACAGAACCCCGTAATGTAAAACTTGCACAGCTCTCGCTTCTTCGGTAGCTCAATGTCGTGGCTAAAATTGCAGTGGTCTCCCCAAGTGCATCGTCCCTCCACAAAGTATTTGCAGATGACTTTGCCTTTCTTGTCAGACTGCTGGTGGGGCTTGTCATGATCACTCCGCCGGTAGCTTCCACCACCACCGTCCCCCATGTCATCATCATCATAAAAGTCCTCGTCATCATTCATCCCGCCCTTGCTCATTCCACCTCTGCCGCCTCGACCTCTGCCCCGGCCCATCCCCTTCCCTCGGCCTCCTCGGGAACCACGACCTCGGCCTCGACTTAACCCTCGACCTCGGCTGTCCTTGGACCTGCGGTACTGGTTCAGCTCCTTGGAATAGTCATCGTAATCATCGTCTCCCACGGGCTCCTCACTTTCTCCATACTCTATGTCCTCTTCATACAAGTCTTCATCGTCCTCTGGGTGCTCTCCCATGGAGCCTCGGCCTCGGCCTCTGCTGCCCCTGCCCATGCTTCGGCCTCGAGATCCTCCTCGACTCCCACGGCCCCTGTAGCCCCTGCCTCGGCCTCGGCTACCTCTGCCCCGGCTGCTGCCCTCCTTGGCACGCCGGTACTGGTTCAGTTCTTTGGTGAAGTCATCATAGTCTTCCTTACCCATGTCCTCCTCTTCATCCCCCTCGTACTCCCCATACTGCTCATTCTCGTAGTCCCCGTACATGCTGTAGCCCTTGGAGTAGGACTTCTTGGGCAGGGGTGTGTTGTGTGACGAGGAGTACTGCTGGTGGGAGGGTACGTATGGGGGACTATAGTCCCGGTACTTGCGGTGGCCCTTCTCACTGGGGCTGAACTCTGAGTCATCTGACAAGTCCGAGAAGTCATCGCTGGAGGAAGCGTGGCGTTTGTGCTTAGATTTCCGCCTTTTCTTCGACCTCCTCTTTTCCTTCTCCCGTTCCTTTTTCCGCTTCCGTTTCAGCCTCCTGTGAGACTTTTCCTCATCAGAGTCGCTGTGGTGCTTCTCTCCCTTTTCTTTCCGACTCCTCTCTTGTCCTCCAGGGGTATCCTGGATCTCCTCAGCCCCATCGTCTTCCAGTTCACCTTCTTCCAACTCACCATCTTCCCTCATTAACAGGTAATAAAAGCCAGGCCTGGGGCAAAAGGCAAAAGTTCCAGAAACACAAGTCGAAGAAGCACAATCAGGAGTTCAAAGTCATCCTCTGGTTCACGGCACCTTGGAGTTCAGAGTTTGTAGTTCAACTAAACCAACAACGAGCAGCTGTGAAGGGGAGTCCAAGCGTCTAGTAGTTGCACAGTCTGACTAGGCTAGTTGTTTCAGCTGGTCTTCTGTAGAAGTAGATTCCAACAGATGTGCTGGCAAGTAAATGCAAGTGGCAACAAAGAGTGAATCTTCCTTCTTCCAGCATCCTTATGTAGGTCTCCCTCAGAAGGTGTGGCTCAGATTAAAGGCGTGTAGCGCCACTCCTTGCTTTGTCCCAGGCTGGCTTTGAACTCAGGAATCGCTTGCCTCAGGCTCCTGGGATTAAAGGTGTGTGCTACTAGCCAGGCATGGTGGCACACACCTTTAATCCCAGCTCTCCTGAGGCAGAGGCAGTAAGATTTCTGAGTTCAAGGCCAGCCTGGTCTACAAAGTGAGTTCCAGGAAAGCCAGGGCTATACAGAGAAACCCTGTCTGAAAAAAAACAAAAAATAAAAACAAAACAAAAAAACCCTGGATCACAGGTGAGCCCTCCAATTCTGGACAGTAGTTCATTCCACATGTAGTCAAGGCAACTAACTGCCAGGTAGAGCTATCACGCTATGCCAGCCAATCAATGGCTCTAATGACAAAATTTATTTTTTAGGGTCGGGCATGGTGGCACACGCCTTTAATCCCAGCACTTGGGAGGCAGAGGCAGGCGGATTTCTGAGTTCGAGGCCAGCCTGGTCTACAGAGTGAGTTCCAGGACAGCCAGGGCTGCACAGAGAAACCCTGTCTCAAAAAACAAAACAAACAAAAATTCTTTTTTAGAGACAGCGTTTCTGTGTGTGCTACCACGCCCGGTTCTTTCTTTCTTTCTGTCCTGGAACTCACTCTGTAAACCAGGCTGGCCTCAAACTCAGAGATCAGCCCGCCTCTGCCTCCCAAGTGCTGGGATTAAAACATTTGTTTTTATTTCTTTTTTTTTTTTCTTTTGGTTTTTCGAGACAGGGTTTCTCTGTCTAGCCCTGGCTGTCCTGGAACTCACTTTGTAGACCAGGCTGGCCTCGAACTCAGAAATCCGCCTGCCTCTGCCTCCCGAGTGCTCCTGTATTTTCTTAATGCTTTGTCTCACATTTGGTTGTGCGTGCTGAGCCATCCTTGCTTCTCAGCTTCCCATGGAGACATCTCATTTGATAATCGTTGGTTGTTCTTTTGATGTGTTTGTTAAATTCACTTTGCTAGTACAGACAGTCCTGTCCTTGTGAGGGCTAAGATTACGATTTCCCAATCTTACCATGGTGTAAGAGTGTCGTGTATTCAGGAGACATCAAATCTTGAATGATCTTTTCCAAACCTAGTGCTAAGCAGTGCAATCATCCCTCTCAGTGCTAGGCAGACATGGCAAGACACAGCTTCCCATTAGCCACACTGACTGTGAAGATCAGACACTGTCATGGAGATCAGGTGTGGTAAGTGGACTTTAAGTGTAGTTTTTATAGTAAGTACTTTAAGCACAGGATATTCGAACTTGGATGAGTATGTAGGATGTAATCACTTCATAAATTGAGAGGTATATCTATATTTGTGGTGTTCTTAATAGTCTTATCCACCAGAATTATTAATATAATTTTATTTTCTTACAGTACCTTCTTTGACTTTGCTAAGAGGTAAATGAGTTTTGAAGAATTACATTTTCTTATTTGGGGGATGATTTTGAAAGATGAGGACTTATTTTCTTTAAGTGGTAGATAGAATTTGTTTATGCAACTACCAGGCTAATGGATATTCTTTGCTAGAAAAAAATCTTTTATTATGTTTTTGATTTTGTTGAAGATTGCCATAAAGGATCACATGCTGAAGATTCTTTCATGTTCTCTAATAATAACATGGTTTCACTAGATTCTGGCTTTACTTTATGTTTCAAGTAAAAATAATACAGCTCATATGATAAATTCCCTGTGGTGTAGTGTGAGAAAATGATGTGTGTATCATTTTGATCATCACATATCTTTCTTTT
>LR754639.1:0-19751 GCA_902729485.2 Mus minutoides | reverse complement strand
CACATATCTTTCTTTTGCATAGCAGTAGCAAAGAAGACATCCAACTCATAATCCCCCAATGAGCTCCTTGAGTAATAGGGCATGCATATCTGACTAGCCGTATATACCTTCCAAATGGAAATTTCCACGTATTTCTATGTTTCCAAATTACTTCTCTCTTTTGAGGTAGGAGGAACATGGGTAAATAAGCAGAAAAGAAAGAACAACCTTTTGTCTTCTTCTTTTTCAGATAGTCTCGGGTCTTGCCCAAGGACTACGGATGAAGAAGTTCTGAGCTCAACAGTATAGTAATTTTCTCTACATGGCTCAAGAAAATACCAGAACATATAGCAGGACATCGTAGTGGTGTGAGCATACTTTCTCAGTAGAGAACGTGCCTCCAAAGTTAAGGTTATAGGCAAGCTTGTAGGGTATTTTCAATATAAGGTATGTAATTAAATATTGTCTATGCATGCACATGTACATGTGTGCATGTGTGTGTTCACTATGGTGGTTTTAGATATTTTTTTGTTTTGAATTGTTTTTTTGAAAATTATTTATTTTTTGAGGTTATAATATTATTATACCACCCCCTTCTATTTCCTCCCTCTAAAATCTCTTACATATGTCTCCCTGCTCTCTTTCAAATTTAGGGTGTCTTTTTTCACTAATTGTTTTTATATACACTTACGTATATGTATAGACATGTACATTCCTAAATAAATAAATACAATATGCTCAGAATTCATGGATCTTGGAGGAGAGCCTCCAATGGCCACATTACTAAACCAGCATAATCTTTACACTGTAAAAATTTGTTCATATACCCACAGGGAAGTATAGTCCTCATACTCCATCAAGGAACCTTCTCTTTGCCCACTACAAAGACTGAGCCCATTACAGACCAACCACAGCCAACCAAAATACAGAGATGTGGAGCCCAGTTCCAACTAGTACATCTACAATACAACTCCTACACCTAAGGCTCAGGGAACATTGTGGAAGAAGGGGAAGAAAGACTACAAGAGCCAGAGGATCAGTGAGTTTACTGTGAGATTTTTATCTCCTACTCTCAGCCACATGATGGCCTCAACATGCGCGAAACAAGGAAACAACAACAGATATTCCTGAGTAGGCATGGGAAAGAGCAAAAGGTCTGAACTCTAGGCAGAGAGCTGCAAGCAACCAAGGAATGCAGAGAGCGTGACAAATGGTCACCCCTGAAAACACACTTACAAGTAACAAAGTACAGTCTGTAGGAAAACTTGTGACTGAGTCAATCTGCTCATGATTAGTGTGTTTGCATTTTAAATTGTGTCGTCATTCTATCTTGACCAGGTGATAGGAATGCATCCATTTTTGCTAAGGTATTAAGTCTGATGTTATGTGATTGAGCATTGTTTTATGATTGTCTGTATTATGTCTTATATCAGTTGTCATGTCCCCTCTTTTGATTTTACTTTTGGATCTTCTCTTTGTTTTATATTTATCAAAAATATGTCAATTTTGTTTATATTTTCAGGAAGTCAACTCTTTGTTACACTGATTCTTTAATGCTGTTTTTTATCGTGTCTCTACAGTTAAAATTTTCTCCACTGTTGGTTATATCCTTTACCCCAACTTTGGACTTAATTTTACCTCTTTCTCCAGTCTCTTGAGATATAGCTCTAGATTGTGTCTTTGGGGCTGTACAGGCTAGTATGATGTCAGCTTGACCTAAGCTGGAGTCATCTGAGAGAACCTTGATTGAGAAAATAGCCCCATGAGGTCAGGCTATTGGCAAGCCTATAGAGCATTTCTTAATTAGTGATTGACGGGAGAGAGTTCAGCCCATTATGGGAGGTGCCACCCCTGGGTTGGTGGTCCTGGGTTCTATAAGAAAGCAGGATGAGCAAACCATGAGAAGTAAGCAGCACCCCTCCATGGCCTCTGCCTGCCTCCAGGTTCCCACCCTACTTGAGTTTTTGCCTCAGTTTCCCTCTATGGACTTGATTCAGATTATGTAAGCTAAATAAACCTTTTAATCTTCAAGCTTCTTTTGGTGTTTTATGATAGCAAGAGTCACCCTAATTAAGTCATACATTGCTACCAAGATAACGGGGTGTCTTAGTTAGGATTTCCATTGCTGTGAAGAGACACCATGATCAAGGCAACTGTTATAAAAACAACATTTATTTGGGGCTTAGCCTATAAGTTCAGATGATCAGTCATTATCATCAAGGTAGGAGCATGGCAGCATCAGGTAGATATAGCACAGGAGGAGTTGAGTTTTCTACATCTTCACCTGGAAGCCACTGGGAGAAGACTGGTTCCCATGTGGCTAGGAGAAGGGTCTCAAAGCCTAAAGAGTTGTACTGTAGATGTATTGGTTGGGACTGGCCTATACAACTCTGGGCTCAGTCTGCTGACACACTTCCTCCAACAAGGCCACACCTTCTAAGAGTTCTACTTTCTGGGCCAAGCACATTTAAACTACCCCACAGAGGACTACTGTGACAGACCTTACTACGTTTTGGTAGGGGTGTGGAAGGACTTTAGAACTTTGGTCTAGAAAAGCCATTGACTTTTCAAAGCTTATCAAACTACTCTGTGAGAGCTTGGAAGATAAGAGTTGGTGAGAAATGCAAACAATAGATGCCTGACTTGTGATGTTTCAGAGGAAAGTTTTATAGTCAATTAAAGACTATTATCTGGGATATTGCAAATTTTGAGTAAAGGAATTAATGGTTCTGGTTAGCTGGGGCTGAAGAGTCAGCTGTGATCAATAAGATAGCAGAACCATTAAAGTGAAACCTTTGCTGAGGAGACAATTACTGTGTTAAGCCCGAGAATCACAAGTAGAAAAGATCAAAGCCCTAATTGGCCAGTTAAAGCAAGCTGCATTATGGGGTACACCCAGGACTGGCCAGCCACCTGTCTGACCCTAAGTTGCCATTTGAGAGAGTAGCTCCTGGTAGCCTTTTGATGTCCTCATTATAGGAAAGATAAGGTGTTCACCAGGGCTAGAGAGTAGCTGTGAATACATTGTTAGAAAGATATGATGAAAGGGAAGGAACAAGTGTAAGACTATAGGGGATATACACCATGTGAATGGGGTCACAAATTCAGTGTAGGTTGAAAAACATGTTTTGCAGTTTACATCAAATCTAAGAAACAGAAACAGAAATTGTATTCTTAATTACAAATAGAAATCTTAACTTCTAAAGACTCAACACAGAAACTTACTCTTTAACTACAAACAGAAACCTTAACTTGTACAGGACAAACAGGAATTTATTCTTAGCTGTCTTAACTGCAATCAGAAACCTTAACCTGCAAAGTATATTGCTTCCATTTTGGTCTCATAGGGTATCAGCTGGAGCTGAGAAATTAGCAGTGATTAAGAAGATACCAGCATTGTTGAGATAAAGTCCACTGTGGGAAGTGTTTCCTTAGAGATGGCACACATAAGCTGTATTCCAGAAGTGGCCACGGATGTACCTCGCGCTGGCAGCCAATCTTGGTAGTGAAAGACTCACTCAAGTGGTACTGGTTTTGAAGGCATGAAGTGGTTGTAGAGAAAAAAATGAGGCTCGCCACTGGGTGATAGGATGGAGTCCCTTAAGAGAGCCCAGAGAGGCTAATTGGTGAACAAGCAGTCTAGTTAGAGCAAGAGACTTTAGAGTTTTGGAGATGTTAATACCCTGGGAGCAACTGTCAAGAACAGCAGAAGCCATGGAGTTGAGCCAACCTGAGCTTCGGTGAAAATCTGTCTGTGCTGTAGAGTGGACTGGAGAAGTGACCCAGATCCTTTGGAAGAGCCCTGAAGATCATGACTGGATCCTCAACATTGCAAACATTGAACATGGAGTTGTTTACACAGTTGGAGTTCAGGTTTGCTTTGCTTTGATTGTGACTGTGCCCTGGTTCTTTCCTCTTAAAGTATTCTATTATTATTATTATTATTATTATTATTATTATTATTATTTATTATACAGAAGCCCACAGTTGAGAGATTTTTGAAACTTTAAAGAGATTTTGGAGCTCTACAGCATTTTGGACTTTAAGAGACAATAGATATTTTCAAAAGACTGAATTTTTAAAGTATTCAAATTGATAAATACTATGGAACTTTCTAAGTCTATAAAATGTATTATCTTGTGATGCCAGTATTAATGTGTGATCTTGGGGATCAATAAGAAAGCAAAGATTGTCACTTAACAATATTCTGTATTCCAGAAATGGCCAAGGTTGTATGTCAAGTTAAAAAGGGGTCAATTGCATAGCCCAGTTTTATTAACATAAACTTGACATAGCTGGAGTCATTGAGAGGAGGGAACACCAGTTGAGAAATTATCTCCAAATTAGGCTCCAAATTAAGCCTGAGTGGCTGTGTGTGTGTGTGTGTGTGTGTGTGTGAGAGAGAGAGAGAGAGAGAGAGAGAGAGAGAGAGAGAGAGAGAGATGTATGGGAGAGGACCCATCCCATTGTGGGTGGGGATACCCATGGGCTGGGGGTGCTGGGTACTATAAAAAAGGCTGAGCAAATATGGTGGTTTGAATATGCTTGGCCCATGGGAAGTGGCAATATTAGGCAGTGTGGCTTTGTTGGAGGAGGTTTGGTCTTGGAGGAGGAAGTGTGCCTCTGTGTAGACAGGCTTTGAGGTCTCCTAGTTCTCAAGCTCTGCCCACTGAGGAAGGAAGAGACTCTCCTTGGGCCACTGTGGGAGAGAGTCTCCTTCTGCTGCCTTTGAGTCAAGATGAACTTGATTCAAAACTCTTGGCTCCTTCAGCACCATGTTTGCCTGCAGTCTGCCATACTTCTCACCATGATGATAATAGACTGAACCTCTGAAACTGTAAGCCATCCCCAATCAAATGGTTTCTATATAAGAGTTGCCTTGGTCATTATGTCTCTTTGCAGCAATGAAACCCAAGCTAGGACTGCAAGCCATCAGGAGCAATCCAGTAAGCACTCCTCCCCCATGGCCTCTGCCTCGGCTCCTGTCTCCAGGTTCCTACCCAAGTTGAGTTCCTGACTACCCTTTTTCAGTGGGCTGAGATTTAGAATATGTAAGCCAAACAACCCCTTTCCTCCTCTATTTGCTTTTGGTAATTGTGTTTCATCAAGGCAATAGTAATCTTAAGACGTGGGTCTTCCTTTTCTTCATTGTGGAGATGTCAGCCATCACTAAGCCTCTCAGAGGCACTCCTGCTGCAGCCCATGTTTTAGAATGTTGGTTTTCATGGAATCGTGTAGTCTTGAATGTATTTTGTTGCTCTGTTTAATGTTCTTCATTCTTGGCAGTCATTGCTGCTATATCTTGAAGCTCAAGGAATTTTTCCTTAGCCATTATTATGCACTCAGTATGCACTCTCTTCATTTCTCTTGCCTGGTTTTGATCTTAGGATTTACTTTCTTATTTTTTCTTGGAATTTACAGTTATTTGCTTCTGTGATGGTTTGAATAAGTATGGTTGTACTGGCTAGGTTTGTGTCAACTTGACACAGCTGGAGTTATCACAGAGAAAGGAGCTTCAGTTGGGGAAATGCCTCCATGAGATCTAGCTGTGAGGCATTTTCTCAATTAGTGATCAAGGGCCCCTTGTGGGTGGGACCATNAAGGGAAGCAAGCCAGTAAGGAACATCCCTCCATGGCTTCTGCATCAGCTCCTGCCTTCTGACCTGCTTGAGTTCCAGTCCTGACTTCCTTGGTGATGAACAGCAGTATGGAAGTGTAAGCCAAATAAACCCTTTCCTCCCCAACTTGCTTCTTGGTCATGATGTTTGTGCAGGAATAGAAACCCTGACTAAGACAATGGTTCTCATAGATGCATGTGTTTGAAGGCTTGGCCAATGGATGGCATTGTTAGGAAGTGTGGCCTTGTGGGACTAGGTGTGGCCTTGTTGGAGGAAGTGTGTCAGTGTGGGGATAGGCTTTGAGGTCTCCATACTCATGGTCCACTCAGTATGGAGCAGTTTCCTGGTGCCTTTGGATCAAGATGTAGAATTCTCAGCTTCTCCAGTACCATGTCTGCCTGAATGCTGCCATTCTTACCAGCATGGTGAGAAAGGATTAAGCCTCTGAAACTGTAAGCCAGCCCCGATTTAAATGTTTTCTTTTATAACAGTTGCCATGGTCATGATATCTCTTCACAGTGATAAAACTCAAACTAAGGCAGCTTCTGTGGAGACATCTGATAATTTCAACAAAACTATTGTTTTAACTTTGGCTTTGATGCTTGTTCAGTCCCTTGAGATTGTGTTTTTATTGATTGATTAACTGACTCCAGATTGTGTCTCATAGATTCATGGATTGTGTCTATGAGGGTGCATGGGCACCAAAAAAAAAACCCAAAAAAACCATTTGCAATGGAGGCCAAAAAGGGCATGGTCCCTGGAGTGGGAGTTACAGGAGAGTGTAAGGCACTCAATGCAGTTTTCTAGGAGACTAGAGTTCACACTTATCTGCTGAGGTATTTCTACAGTCTCCAGGTTGTGTTATGAAAGATGAATATGATGAGGTGTGTTAGAGGGACTATAGTTAATAGGCATTTAGTGATGTAACTGTAATGGGAGGGGAAGCATTAGAATCTTGTGATTAGTTTTGAATCCTTTGATCTGAGGGAGAGAGAGAGAGAGAGAGAGAGAGAGAGAGAGAGAGAAGAAGGAGGAGAACGAGGAAGAGGAGGAGGAGGATGGGGAGGAAGAAGAAGAAGGAGGAGGAGGACGACGACGACGATAATAACAATGACGATGATGAATGAGAGGAGGCATGTAATGTGTATAGTACATTTCAAAATATTTCCTGACAGAAGAAATCCTTCTGTCTTAGTCAGGGTTTCTATTCCTGCACAAACATCATGACCAAAAACCAAGTTGGTGAGGAAAGGATTTATTCATCTTACACTTTCCACATTGCTGTTCATCACCAAAGGATGTCAGGAATGGAACTCAAGCAGGTCAGGAAGCAGGAGCTGATGCAGAGGCCATGGAGGGATGTTCTTTACTGGCTTGCTTCCCCTGGCTTGCTCAGCCTGCTCTCTTATAGAACCCAAGACTTCCAGCCTAGAGATGGAACCACCCACAATGTGCCCTCCCCCTTGATCACTAATTGAGAAAATGCCCCACGGCTGGATCTCATAGAGGCCTTTCCTCACTTGAAGCTCCTTTCTCTGTGATAACTCCAACTTGTGTCAAGTTGACACAAAACCAGACATTACACCTTCATTCCAATAAAAAAATAGTTAAAGCTTTATTTATTTAAAAAAAACTAACAAAAATAACAATACACATCAGAGAGTGGTGCCAGAAACACATTCCAATAGAGAAGTGTACCCAGAATGTGACAGAAATGGATGCCTCAGCAACCAATGATAGGATATGATGAACTAAGTGACAGTTAAAGACCCTTTTATGGCAAAGAGAAAGACGTGATTGACATACAGGGAGAAGGGAGGTGGGTCATTGGTGCCTGGGTGGGATCTTTTTCCTGTGGAGTAGAAGAGGAGTCTGGAGGCCCTCCGACTCTGGCTTGAAGAACTGTGAAGCAAATGTACCTGGGAGAAGAGGGGCCACTGCCTGTGAGGGCAGGCTTTTGTCTTTGAATGATATTCCACTGGCATCCATGTAGCTCTGAAATCACATAAGGATTTAGAAAAAAAGAAGAAGAAGAAGAAGAAGAAGAAGAAGAAGAAGAAGAAGAAGAAGAAGAAGAAGAAGAAGAAGAAGAAGAAGAAGACATTAACACTATTTTTTTGTGTGTAGTCTGCTTTAGAATGAAAAAAAAACCCCTTTGCTATTCAACATTTCATAATTAGGCTTCCACATTGACGTGGGATTAATTTACCTCAAATGTAATTCCCCATGCCAGTTTTCATTTAGAGATTCTGAGACTGCGCACCAAGGGTCGTTATGCTATTTATTTCCTGGGCTGAAAAAGTCTGTACTGTCCAAAGCGGGCCCTTGCATGGTGTAGAACCTTCTTTTACCCCATAGTACTTCACTGTCACTAGAGGAAACATGTATTTGCTGCAGCTTTCTGGATGGAGCTTGCCAATCCCTAGCAATATTTAGGCATGGCAGCACTGACAAGTCCTATTTAATCCTGAAAATCATACCCTTTACATCATACCTACTTTTGGTAGCAAGGGGGTCTTGTGTAACTGTTGAGATTTGGAGTAAACACTAACACTTGGCTTCTGAGTTGGATTGAAATAGCTTGAAAATAATTTAAAATGATAATTTTTTGTTTTAATGTGCATGAGGCTGACAGTTTTTACAGGATATTACTCTTTATTAGCATTGCTGTGAACTCTGAAATATGCCATGCATTTGGAAGACTATAAGGAACTTGAAGAGGTTTGGAATTCTATGGACTTACTACCATGGTTGGTGGTTCACAGAAGCATTTAGAGTGCTTTGACCACTCTCGGATTTTGAAGTATCTCAATTTTATTCAAGTAAAATTTCAACATAACATCTTGTAAATAGTGTTTAATTTTGATGAATTTACATTGTACACCAACACAACCACATTATCAATACTTCATACATTTGAGTTGATTCTGTTTGGTGCTTATTAGTTCATACAGTGGACACAGGTCTACACAGGCACAGTTGGATATTTCTCCTAGCTCCATGGCAGTCCACTGCATGGCACAATTTATTTGTGGGTAGCATGGCTGGCAGCATGTGGGTGATTTTCTTGTGGTAAATAGGACTGTACTGAGTTATATTGTCCTTGTAGAGTGATGCATATGTGAATTGTTTGCTTGATGTTTAGTCTGAAGTAGAATTTTCTGGATTGCACACAAGCTTTTGCTTAGTCTTACTAGGTCTTGCCAAACAATGCCCCAAAGCCATTCAACTCAGTTCTACTCTCAATAGACAGTTCTCGAAGATCCCAATACCCATGTCTTCTGAGTCATTTTCTCCTGACTTTGGTTCTCAGTCCATTCATTCCTGTAGCTGTGACCATTACCATGTGATGGTTTTAATCACTTTTCATTCTTGATTAAAGGATTTAAGAAACCAACATCTATGTGTTGAAGACATTTAAATATCTCCCTCCAGCATTCTATATGGGATACTACCATGTGGGTACTGTTGGTTTCTTTCAGTTTGTGTATGTTTTGGTCCTATTTATTTGTTACATTAGTTTTTATGTCATTTCTCCTAATTTCCTTTAGTTGAATCTGTCCCTTTCACCTTATTTTGTGAAAAATCCTTCATTTTAATGTGCAGCATTCTCTTGCATATTCCTTTATGGGAATTGCTAGCATTCAGCTGAGAACCATTTTACTTTCATTGGCACTTGCATGTTTGCCTTATGCACAGCTATATGTGCATGTATACATGCCTGTATGCATGAACTTCAGGGATCTCCCACTGCTGATCTCCACCATACTTTGGGTCAGGGGAGGAATCTCTTAAATTTATCAATTTGTCTAGCTTAGCTGACCAGTGAGTTTCCAGGATTGACCTATCCATCATCTTAGCACTGGAGATATAGGCCCATGTTACCGTCCCTGACTTCTTACCACCTAGGTGCACGCATTGCTTGTGCAATGAGCACTTTATTCCCTGTACCTTCTTGGCAATCCCTTAGGTGTGTCTCCTACAAGTCACTAGAGGTTTTCTAGTATGCTTCTGTTATAAATTTCTATATCAGCCAAAGTGTTTGTAATCAAACAGTTTCGTGGTTTCAAATTTGTTGCGTTTCATTTTGTTGTTTGGCTTATCATCTATATTGGTGAATGTTCCATGGAGATTTGAAATGTCTGTTTGAGACATTTTAAAGATATTTTTAAAACTATCAATAAGATCATTACCATCTTTAATGTCTTACTAATGGTGTATATGTTTGTATGTATGTTGGTATGTACTATTAGTATGTATGTATATAGTTATACATTATATAATGTATAGTTAATAACTATGGTGTATATATTTATGTATGTGGTTAATGTATATTGTTAATAACTATAATATATATGTATATATACATATGTATGTATATATACACACACACACACACACACACACACACACACACAAGCAGGTGGATTCCAGATTACTGGCCAGCTAATCTAGACAAATTGATGAGTTTCGGAGTTCTGTCCCCCAGCCCAAAATACAGTGGGAGACACCTGATATATATATATATATATATATATATATATATATATATATATATATATATATATATATGCACACACATACACACACATGTATATATGTATATATACACACATATATATAATACATTTATATAATGTATATAGTATTAGACATTATATAATATATAGTTAATAACTAATGTATAGGTACACAGCATGTGCATATATGTGTATATATATTTTTTCTCTTCCTTTGCTTTCTGTGCTATTGCAAAATATATGTTCAAATATTTATAATGCAATTACAAATTTATCTATTTCTCCTTTTGCTTCTCAAATTTTTATTTATAGAGAGTAAACTATTACATATTTATTTAACATTATTTTATCTTTCTACTGAATTTATGTGTCTGATTGTGATTTCTATACATTCAAGTGCCATTTCTCATATCCTGCTCAATCTGATGACTAAAGCTTAGCACAACCTGTTTTGCTTGGTGCCAGACTGATGCTCATTTCCCAATCTCTCACATCCAATGGTCCTGGAAGAGCCACACTGAACATCCTAAAAGCAGAATGCAGTTAGTAACTGCTTAATGCATGCGATTTTCTTATTTATTTGGAATATTTGCTTTATTTACATTAAATGTAACTTATCATGAAATTGAGCTTAAATTTCAAATTTTGATTTAAAAATACATTTTATTTTTTATTCTTAGACTGTAGCCTAAAAGTCTTTATTTTATATTAGTCAAATATTTGCACGTGTGTGTGTGTGTGTGTGTGTGTATGTGTGTGTGTGTGTGTGTATGCTAACTATGCACATGTTCATAGTCCACAAGAGGCTGTCCATTGATTTTTCTATGGATCTCTGCCTTGTTTTTTGAGTCAGGCCCCTTCACTGAACTTGAAATGCTGTGCTTCAGCAGGCTCTAATAGTCCGTCCCTCCTTCCTTCCTGCTCATTCTACAGGCTAGCGTGCAGCCACACCTGGCTTTTATGTGGATGCTGGGATCTGGTTAGGCCTTAGTGCTGTTATATACAGACTCTCCGCCACTATTTAAATATTTTTATTTTACTAATTCCAACTTACATTTATGTATTTATGTATTTCCTTTGCTTTTTCTTGCCTTGGTTTCTTGCATACAGGTAAGCAATCTAATTGTTCTAGGTGAAATCTGATTTTCCCACTTATTAGATGCCAATTAAAATGAACTTTTGGTTTATCCCATGCACCCCTTCCATGGAGTGGTTAACACATATTATATTTTTACAAACTCTCTAAGATCCCCTAGTGCATTATTTCTTGTCAGTTTTGGAGTAGGCAATGCCCTACCTTTACACTTCATTTCATTCTTCCTTGCTGGTTCAGGCTTCTGTCTGGGATCGCTTTCACTCTGCCTGAAGAGGAATTTTCAGAGTCCTTGGTGAACACAGTCTCTCACATTTTTCTTCGTAGGAAGTCTTCCTTGGATCCTCACTTTCAGGAGAGCATCTTCAAAGGTGCAGAAGCAGCCATTTGTGTTTGGTTTTGTTCCTTTTCCTGCTTAAATGTCGTCTCATTTGAAGGATGATGTCTATCGTACCTAGGATTTCATTTGTTTGATTTATAGCTATCAACTATTTATTGTTGCTTCTTTGCAGATATTCTTCCCCCTAGGGTTATAAATGAGATTTTCCTATTGCATTGGGACTATTAATGTGGTTTAGGGCCATACTTCATATACACTCATAGGATTATCAATCTAATCATGTTTTAGGGATACTTACCTTTTAATTATTCTGACATTTATTTTGCAGCTACTTTTCTTTCTCTTTTTATCTCTTTTATTTTTTTCTTGCAGTTTTGTGAGTGGTTTTCATGCACAGTCCTGTCCCACTCTAGGGTGTCTGTGCTCGCTGTGGTCTGTGGTCTGTCTTCTGCCTTTTCTTCTTCTTAGTTCTCATGCTTCATTTTCCCCACTGATGGTCACTCCACAAGTGTCTTAGGTTTTGCAATGTTGTGAACAGACACCATGACTAAAGCAACTCTTATAAGGACAACATTTAATTGGGGCTGTCTTACAGGTTCAGAGGTTCAGTCTATTATCATCAAGTCAGGAGCATGGCAGCATCCAGGCAGGCATGGTATAGGAGGAGCTGAAAGTTCTACATCTTTATCTGAAGGCCACTAGGAGAAGATTGACTCCCATGTGGTTACGAGGAGGTTCTCATGGTCCATCCCCACAGTGACACACTTCCTCCAACAAGGCCACACCTACTCTAACAAGGCCACACCCACTCCAATGAGGCCACACCTCTTAATAGTGCCACTCACTGGGTCAAACATATTCAAACCACTACCTCTATTTCCTGTATTGATAAGTAAAAATAATTTTTACTAGTTCCTTTAGAATTTCATCACATGAATTCTGGTTATATTTACCCTTTCCCCAGCACCCCCCCCCCCAGACCCACTCTCCCTTCTCTTCCCACCCAACTTCTTATTTTCACCCTTCAAGTCCAATTTGTGCTGCAGTTTTTGGAAGTGTGACCTTCTCTTGGAGTGTAAGGAACCTGACCGTCCCTCTCCTGCAGTAGGGGCATGGTCTCATGTCCACCTCTGCTTCTCATTCAGGCACTTGGTCTGGCTTGAGCTTGCATGGGGCTTGTGCATGCTGTCACAACCTCTGTGAGTTCACATGTGCAGCTGCCCTGCAGTGTCCAGAGGATGTGGTTTCCTTGTGTTCATCCATGGTCCCTTGTTCTTACAGTGTTTCTGCTCAGTCACCTGCATGATGCTTGGACCTTATGTGGAGGGAATGTGATTGATATTGGTGTTCCACTTAGGGATTAACATCTTGAATTCTTTTATTCTCTGTATCACAAACAATCCTTATCCTCTGATAAGGATTTAGAGATGAATTATGTGTATAACAATAATTCATAAGGGGTTGGATTAATATTATGTCTATTTAGCAGAATAATAGTAGGAGGCTTTTCCTATTGGGCCTATGATTTATATAGCCACAGGTTCTTGGTAAAATAGTGACAGACACCAGGTATAAGTTTCATCTTGCAGAGCAGGACTTAAATCCAATCAGAAAGTGCTGAACTCACTCCCTTTATAAAGATGTACAAATATTATTTTCACAGAATTGCAAAGCCATTACATAAGTTTCAGGATTTTAAGGATTGTAAAGAAACTTGCTATCCCTTTTCATAGATCATACTTTATTTTAAGATAAAAATATTATTTATTTTTTTAATTTTTAGGCTCGTGTTTATTTGTGGTCCTAATATATTTTCTTGACTAGCTTTAGGTGGCTGATTCACAGATGCATAGTAACTAAGAATGTCTTGCTGATACAGATTTGTGCTACCAACAAGTGGGTCATTTTTGGTACAGCCAACTGATTATGTCTAACTTGCAGTGAAGTACCTGCTAATTGATTTTGCTAGGAGCCGAGGAATAGTCAGCTGTCTCTTCTGTTTTTAAGTACATGATGGAACCAGCCTCTGGGCTCCAGATAACATGGATGCTTATGCCATAGAAGGAAGGAAGGCCAAACTTGAGTTGAAGACCAGCAGTTTAGAGTGGTACTTACTGGTTTAATGAAACTAGCCTTATATTTTTAAAATATATGACATTTAGTGTTCTTTGTGACCATCTTCATTAAGAAGATTGCATGTCCAGTGGATAAACACTCCAGTCTTGCCTAAAAACAGTGCTGGTTTGGGAAATCTGCATTTATGAGTCATTTATGAAACATACGGTAGTGAGGATTGGAAACTAAGACTGACAGTAAATTAAGATATATGAAACCTGTGAATTGGACACATTATTTGGTACAAATAAAGCTCTCAGTAAAACTGAATAAAGAAATCAAATGATTGACAGGAAATGTACACTTCCAAGGCCTCAGAGTTATACTAAAATCTGGCCAGAGACACAACTGCCCTTAAACTATTTGCAGATTTTTCTTCCTTTTTAAAAATAGGATGTATTTGCTTATTTTTAATAATGTGTATCACATGAGTGGATGTGGGTGTATACATGCGAACGTTGGTGTCCTTGGGAGGCCAGAGCATCAGATTCCCTTGGAGCTGGAGTTACAGACCATTGTGAGCTACCTCACATGGGTGTTGGGAAGTAAACCTGGGTCCTGTGGACTTAACCACTGAGCCATCTCCCTAGCCTAAGCTTTTTCTAAATAGAAGCTAGTACTTTTCAACAAAAGCAGGTTTTTGAGTCTCCATATTGCTGTTATGGTTAAAACGGTCTTTTATGTCCATTAAAAGAAGCAACAAGACACCTCCTTGACTTCACAGATTCCTTACCCAATCAGCCCAAGTCGTCCTCCTGCAGTGCCATTGGCCTCTGCTATAGATACAATTCTGTATTTTCACCAAGTCACAACAAGGTTCGGGGTTCCCAAGCTAAATCCGTACTTTATTATTCAATCGTATCTGCAAGTCTTTTTGTTTTTTAGGTTGGTGCTATTCTGCTCTGTAGTCTGTGTGTTTTGAAATTTCTCCTTTTCTTTCTTTCTTTCTTTCTTTCTTTCTTTCTTTCTTTCTTTCTTTCTTTCTTTTTTTCAATTAACATGTCGATGTGTAGGGCCAACCACAAGCCAGCTGTCTACTACTAAAACATCTATTTCTTTAATCTTTCAGACCTAGAGTATTGATTGTCTTCTTCTCCTCTGCCTCCCCTTCTTGTGCTATTTTGGCTGTCAACTGTGTCTTCAGGCTACCCTGAGAGGCCAAGCATAGTGGTCCACTGCTGCTTTGCATCCTCAGTCCTCAAGGTAAGTTCTCAGCAATGGTCTTGGAGTCACATCTCGCTATTCCTGTTCCTGCTGTAGTTATTCTGGGTCTCACAGCTCTTCTTGGGTTGTCAGCCCCACCTGTGGTCTCCTCTCAGGACAAGGCTTCACTTGTTTACAGTGAGAGGGTCCACAGCTTCCTGTTTGCTTTCCGTCTCAACTCTCTTCCCTTTATTTCTTGAGTAAGAAGTTTCACTCCTGTTAGGAAAAGTTAGTTTTCTAACTGTCCTCATTCCATTCTGTTACTTTGATATCTTGCTCCATCAACTCTTTGTCCCTGAATCCCACATAGTTATCCACCTCATCTCTATTTTCTCACTTATTTCTGATGTTCTGTTCAGAGTCATCAGCAGACCGCTTCTGCTTCCCTTACACACACTCAAAAAATGTAGGTCCCACTCATAACAGAGACATCTTGTCAGGTAGTATGAGATCTGTGATCAGACAGATGTAACATGACTACTAATTCTACTGTGTCTTGTCAAGTTTATGACATCACTATCATGATCAGTTTCAGTGTGAAATTAAAATTGTTCAAGCAAGATGTTATGACTTTTGAAAATGGCATCTTACACAGGCTTTTCTAACGAAAAAAATTGTAAAAGCCAGCAATTTTAATTTGAAGAAAAAAATGTTATGAAAGATGAAGAAGTCGACTATCACAAGTCTCAATTTGAAGGTTAACATTGTGATAGAAGGAAAATATATGTGTCATTTTCACATTAATATCAGCTGTTTTTCTTGAGACAGTTTCTAGTTCATCTTTTGAGAAAAGAGGGCCCAACTAGAAACCAGAATTACTCAGCTGAAGAGAGAGGGCATACAGTTTGGAGCAGAGACTTAGGCAACAAATGTGCTGAGTCAAGGAATCGCAAGTCAACTAGAAAATTCATTTGAAAATCATTTTAAATGGATGGTTGATCCTCAGCTGTGCAGAGGAAACTCGGAAAGTCAGCAGGAGAATCAGCCTGAGTCTTGGTTAGTGAGTTTTTAGCGTTTGAGTGATCCAGCTTGGCTTTAGTGAAGACCGATTGTGGCAATGAAGCACAGAAGAGGACATGTAGAGGCCAATGTACAATATATCAGCCACAGCAAAGCCCAGATGAGTGCTCAAAAAGATCTAGGTGACCCACCACCAACTAAAGACCACAGCATTACTGGGCAAACCCAGAGTCACTACAGTAATACACAGCAGCTGTCTAGTGTCAAAACTCACAATGACAGGGAGAGAGTGGAACAAACCAATAAGAAAATCAGTAGAGGAGCAGAAGGGGTTTGCAACCCCATAGGAAGAGCAACAATATCAATCAACCAAACCCCCAAGAACTCCCAGGGACTAAACCACCAACCAAAAAGTACACATGGAGGGATCCATGGCTCCAACTGCATATGTAGCAGAGAGTGGCCTTGTTGGGCATCAATAGGAGGAGAGGCCCTTGGTCTTGTGGAGACTTGATGCCACAGTGTAGGGGTATGCCAGGAAGGGGAGACAGGAGTGGGGTGGGTAGGTGTTTGGGTAGGGGAGCACCCTCATAAAAGCAGAGGGAGTGGGGATGGGATAGGGGTTTCCAGAGGGGAAACCGGGAAAGGGGATAACATTTGAAATGTAAATAAATAAAATATCCAATTTAAAAAGCAAAGCAAAACAAAGCAAAGCAAAGCAAAGCAAAGCAATAGGATCATCAACCAAAAGGAACAGGAAAAAAGCAAAACAGAAAAGAATGTGGCTGAGATTTTCAATTATCAGACAGAAACATTAACATGTGATTAAGCACAGCCTGTGGACTGGCTCCGACAGTTAAGTGCACAGACAAGAGGTCTTGAGTTCGGATCTGCAGAACCCAGGCATAAAGTCAGGCTCAGTGGTGCACCAGTAATGCTGGGAGGAAGAGAGGTGGTTAGGTGGTCAGGGTCACTGCACCAGGGCGACATTGACAAATCCATGGTATTTGTTGGAATCTTATTAATGGATGTAATTTATTTTCAGGTAAACCTTTTAAATCTCTAACTTGTTCCCTTTCCTTGTAAGGATGTGATTCAGGATTCCGTGTCTTCTCCAGCTCCTATCCTGCTCTCTCCCTTTCTTCTCTTTCCTTCTCTTATCTTTCTAATTCTCCTACTTCCATCTTTTTCTCCTCTCTTACGAACTCTTATCTTTCTTCCACCTTCACGGCATGAAATTCATTGAGAGTGTTCAAAGTGTATTTGTGGCAAAGACACCATCATCATTGAGCTCTGATTGTCTGATTTTTAGATGTTACTAGTATTATTAGTTGTAGTATTAAAATTATTTTTACTTTATTATTTTGTACATATGGGTGATTTGTTTGCATACATGTCTGTTGTACCAAATACACACCTGGTGCCCGTGGAGGTCAGAAGAGGACATTAGACTCCTTGAAGCTGAAGTTAAAGACAGTTGTAGACCATCATGTCGGTTCAGGGAATCAAACCTGGGTCCTCTGGATGAGCAACTCCTTACTGCTCAACCGTCTCCCCAGAACCTAGACATTATTTTTAATTCTATTGAATTTTTGCAATAGTAATTAGGAGACATCACTATCACTTTATAAAAGCTTTAGCTAATTATTAATATGGCTGTGTTCCATGATTCATAAAAGCACTGGTTCTTGAACAGTTGCCCAGTTAAGATGAATCTCAGGCTTTAAATAAAATCAGATAAAGTGGAGTGGGCCAGAAGAAGGCACTCTAAAGTCTGTGAATGTTCCACGCTACTCTCTTGGGCACTAATGCATGACTCTAATAAATCACATCTCAAGGAGGCAAAGGACCAAACGACAATGTCTCCTTCCATGAACTCAGACATTAGACATTGTTTAAAGAGGGTTAAGCCACAGTGTATTCTCTGATTTTCCAGTTCACACAGTTTCTTCTGAGCTCCAAAAACTTATACCAGGTGTAGTTGCTAATTACTCGGGATATATGTAAATGTTTTGCATAAATTGGTGTTATGAAAGTGGTGGGAATTCTGAACAATGGGTGTGGGTAACATGCTGCCACATCAGAATTTTACTTTTGAAAATGTTAATGAGTTTGCCATTAAAAACATACTGGGAGTGCAAGTCCCCAACTCCATATGTTGTTCAAAGACATCCAGGTGTCTAAGTGACATCATCCCATTCATTTCGGTCTCTCCAAAGTTAAGCCAGCTGGTACGGTTCAGTTCCAAAAGCTCTGCAATTATTCAAGATGATACTCTGCAGAACTCTGTTTGTGGGATTGGAGAGTGAACAGCTACTGCAGACATTCGCTCAGTCTAAAAAAGCTCTTGTCTAGAGATGGATGTTTCTATTAGGAGCTGCTCAATAGCATACTCCTACCCATATCCATCAATCCGAGGATGCGACAAATGGGAAATACTAGAAAGCCCTTCAGATGTCACACATTTGGCAAAGTGGTCCTCTTATTGTAACATGGCACATAGATTTATAGCTTTTGCTGAAAAACATAGACTTACATGTGAATTATGATGTTGTTTCCAGAAAGAGGAATTAGGAGTTGAGTGTATATATAGTTCTAATAACTTCGCCAGGTATAATGAAATGTGAGATGAGACTATCAGTCTCACACCGCAGCTGGATGTATAGTAGAAGACAGTATCCATGTGCTCAGCGTGATTTGCATATGATGCTAATCCTTTTGCTCTTAGGGAGTTAACACATCTAAAGCAGAGTAGGATTCACTCCCCACCACGTAAGTCCTTACTAAGGACAGGAGACAGGCTGTTCAGGGTTTCAAAGTAAGAATGACAGAGAGGCATCTTCAGGATCTTGCTTTTCTGTCACTATTTTTACTGTGCACTCCATTTTTGGCTCTATGAACTTCTGTCGGCTTCAGGCTTCACAGATGCATCGGTGGGAATAAATTCCCAGGATCAGGTGCTAGATGTTTCAAACTTCCATATGTTCTTAAAACACGGAGTTAATAAACATTTATGGAACATTTTTAACGTGCAAGTTTCTCAGTGTTAAGAAAACAAACAAAAAGCAGTAACAAAAGAAAAGTATTGAAAAAAAAAAGTCTCCAGGCTGGTGAGTATTTGAGTACTATAGAAACAAAAGTGATGTGGTATAATAGCGAGGATTGTTGGGGAGAAAGGCAGCATGTACTCACTAGCGGGCAGACAGATTGGAAAGGTTTGGGGGAAGGTTCTTAAAGAGTAAGAAAATTTGAGCCGGGCATGGTGGTGCACGCCTTTAATCCCAGTACTTGGGAGGCAGAGGCAGGCAGATTTCTGAGTTCAAGGCCAGCCTGGTCTACAAAGTGAGTTCCAGGACAGCCAGGGCTATACAGAGAAACACTGTCTAGAAAAACCAAAAGATAAGGAAATTTGAGGCAGTTATTGAACACTGGCTTCTTGCCTCTCACTGAGATAAGAATCGTTTCAGGAAAATAAAAACAGAGAAAACAGAAGGCATTGAAAGTAACGAGCACTGTGATTCACAGGCAGTAGTAAGATCTTCATGGACACTGGTGTGTGGACAGTGGCATGTGGACAGTGGTGTGTGGACACTGGTGTGTGGACAGTGGCATGTGGACACTGGTGTGTGGACAGTGGCGTGTGGACAGTGGAGTGTGGACAGTGGTGTGTGGACAGTGGTGTGTAGACACTGGTATGTGGACAGTGGTGTGTGAACAGTGGCACATGGACACTGGTGTGTGGGCAGTGGTGTGTGGACACTGGTGCATGGACACCGGTGTGTGGACAGTGGCATGTGGACACCGGTGTGTGGACAATGGCGTGTGGACACCGGTGTGTGGACAGTGGTGTGTAGACAGTGGTGTGTGGACAGTGGTGTGTAGACACTGGTATGTGGACAGTGGCATGTGGACAGTGGTGTGTG
>LR751512.1:146548-164945 GCA_902729485.2 Mus minutoides | reverse complement strand
TTCTACCTCTGGTTGGTTCCCTCGTGGTCACAGTATAGCTACTGCAGCTATAGCCACAGTTAAAGAAGGACATGCAGGTTCTTTGTGAACACTCCCTTCTAAAAGAGGGAAACCTGTCCCATAGGTGTCTCTATTGATTTTTAGGAAAATAAAAAGGGGCATAATATCAAACCTGGTTTTGCTGTCTTATATAATGTGAAATCTGGCATTGACCTCTTTTTCAAAGCATGGAAAATTGCTTGGGTGGACATGTCCAAGAAACTTTTTATCCATAAAGTTGTAGGAATGACCACCAACCTTGTGGGATGACTGCAAAGGGAGGCAAATGTTAACCTTGAAAGTCAGGCTCTCTTGATTGTTCTCTTATTTCCATTAATTATATCAGCATTTTCCAGAGGAGAAATAGAAGTTCAGTGAATAGTTTCGATAGGCACCATGAAGTTATATTATAGAGACTTTTAATTCAGTGCTTTATACTCACAAATTAGGATACAATATTACAAATGAGAATCCAATTCTGCCTGTTTGTTTGGAAGCCAACCCCTTAGCATTTGAATACAAATGAAGTTCTTTGAGACAAAAAGAATACCTGTCCAGTTTATTGGCCCCCAAAGGAAAGTATAGTATGTTATGAGAAGAGTGGTCTAGGGGATGGTAGTAATTGAGGAGGAATCTGATGCAAAATGCAAGGGATTTTAGGGAGGAGGAGTTTGTGTTTAAATGAGACACAAGTATACCTTGGCTTTGGTTATGGTCTTAAGCATTGTGCCTGACTCTCTAATGATAAACAAGAATGACCTACTATTAATTACATTGATAATGAGTGTCACTTGTGGATTTTGATGTTACTGAAGAGGCAAGTGGATCTCTGTGAGTTTGAGGCCAGACTCATCTACATAGTGAATTCTAGGATAGCCAAGGCTATGTAGAGAAACCCTGTCTCAAAAGCAAAACCAAAAAAGAATAGAAATTGCCAACATAATTAGTTAAGATCAGAGGTGAGCTCACCATGTAGATCTTAAATCCAGTAGTTAGAGTGCTTGTGATTAGAAAGTACACATAAAGAAATGGTTCTGCAAGGATAGGAAAAGACACTGGAATTCTGGCTTTAGATTGTCAACCTACAAGAAACTTGACCAGATAAAGGAAAAGCCTTTATCTCCAAATTGCTAGGGTCACAAACACAGGTCTCATATAGTCATAGACCTGTGTTTGTAGTTGGATTAAATGAGTGTCACTATTTAGTCTAACATAGGCTCAAAATTATTGACAATTCTAAATTTCTTAGCAAATAAATCTAAAACACTTATGTAAAAGAGAACATGGAATAAATGTCTAATCTAGTGTATAGCAATCGGATTGAGTGGCTGAAGGATGAGATAAATAGACATCCAGGAAGCTACAGTGTATTTCCAATGGACTGAGGCACATTTGGAAAGCACAGTCCAGTAGTAAATCAGAAGGGAATATTCATGCAAAACCACACTTTGGAGAAGGGGCAGCCTTTAAATCTCCACGTGCTAGTGCAGGTTACTACAAGTCCTTGAGTATGAGAATGCTTTAACCTCCAAAACTTATGAGCCATCCAAAGCAAGGGTGCAATGCAGTACTTACTTTTTTTTCAATATTTTTATTAGATATTTTCTTAATTTACATTTCAAATGCTATCCCGAAAGTTCTCTGCCCCCTCCCCTGCCCTGTTCCCCTGCATCCTCCCACTTCTTGGCCCTGGCGTTCCCCTGTATTGGGGTATATAAAGATTGCAATACCAAGGGGCTCTTCTCCCAATGATGGCCAACTAGGCCATCTTCTGCTACATGTGGAGCTAGAGACACGAGTTCTGGGGGTTCTGGTTAGTTCATATTGTTGTTCCTCTTCTAGGGTTGCAGACCCCTTCAGCTCCGGGGGTTCTATCACTAGCTTCTCCATTGTGGGCCCTGTGTTCCATCATATAGATGACTGTGAGCATCCACATCTGTACGAGACAGCTATATCAGGGTCCCTTAAGTAGATACTTGCTGTCCTATGCAATAGTGTCTGAGTTTAGTGACTGACTATGGGTTGGATTCCCCCCTGGTGGGGTAGTCTGTGTATGTATGGTCCATCCTTTCATGTTAGCTCTAAACTTTGTCTCTGCAACTCCTTTCATGGGTATTTTGTTTCCTATTCAAAGGAGGAATGAAGTATCCACGCGCTGGTCTTCCTTCTTGATTTTCTTGAGTTTTGCAAATTGTATCTTGGGTATTCTAAGTTTCTGGGCTAATATCCATTTATCAGTGAGTGCATATCCAATGGCTTCTTTTGTGATTGGGTTACCTCACTAAGGATTATGTCCTCCAGATACATCCATTTGCCCAAGAATTTCATAAATTCATTTTTTAATAGCAGAATAGTACTCCATTGTGTAAATGTACCACATTTTCTGTATCTATTCCTCTGTTGAGGGACATCTGGGTTCTTTCCAGCTTCTGGCTATTATAAATAAGGCTGCTATGAACAGAGTGGAACATGTGTCCTTTTTACCAGTTGGAACATCTTCGGGGTATATGCCCAGGAGAGGTATTGCTGGATCCTCTGGTAGTACTATGTCCAATTTTCTGAGAAAATGCCAGACTGACTTCCAGAGTGGTTGTACAAGCTTGCAATCCCACCAGCAATGGAGGAGTGTTCCTCTTTCTCCACATCCTCTCCAGCATCTGCTGTCACCTGAATTTTTGATCTTAGCCATTCTGACTGGTGTGAGGTGGAATCTCAGGGTTGTTTTGATTTGCATTTCCCTGATGATTAAGGATGTTGAACATTTTTTCAGATGTTTCTCAGCCATTCGGAATTCCTCAGTTGAGAATTCTTTGTTTAGCTCTGTACCCCATTTTTTAATGGGGTTATTCGTTTTTCTGGAGTCTTGCTTCTTTAGCTCTTTGTAGATGTTGGATATTAGTCCCCTATCAGATTTAGGATTGGTAAAAATCCTTTCCCAATCTGTTGGTGGCCTTTTTGTCTTGCTGACTGTGTCTTTTGCCTTACAGAAGCTTTGCAATTTTCTAAGGTCCCATTTGTCAATTCTTGATCTTACTGCACAGGCCATTGCTGTGAGATTTACATAATCAATTGGAATTTGTTTGATTTCTTCTTGGGTTGTTGTTGTTTGGCGACAGAGGCATTTCTAGCTGGTCTTGTATGCTCTAATTCAATGTTTCTCAACTTTCCTAAAGCTGGGACCTTTGAATATGGTTCCTCTGGTTGTGGTGATCTCCAACCATAAAATTGTTTCTTTGCTACTTCATACTAGTTTTGCTATTGTTCCAAATCTTAATGTAAATATCTGATATGCAGGATATGGAAAGTGGTCAGGACCAACAGGTTAAGAATCCTCCTAGAGTCTGAGTGTATTAGACTGCCTTGAATGAATCTCATCTTCCTGCCTCAGCCTTCTTTCTGAAGGCTGAAATTATAGACATGCACCATGTGTCAAGCCACGATTTTTTCCCCTAATGTGTAGATAGGGAGTCTGAAAACATTTATTGGTTGTAGAAATTTTGTGTGCCTGCCCCAGGTGTTCTCATTTAACAAGACGTTGATTTTGTTTTGAGGGAGAAGGATTACTGCAGCTCTGAGTGGTCCCTGAAACTGTACACTGTCAGGTGTCACCATCCAGCACAGACTAATACATGACTTAGTTTTGAGCCACCCTATAAGTTCATTGGGTTGAATTAAAACTGTGGGAAGACATGAACACATTAAAGAAAACCAGGCCCAAGAACTCACCAGAGACACCAGTCAAAGGGAAAGGGGGCCCCTTCACTTGGATTCCTTAAAGTAAGAGACAACCAACACTCCATGTGCATGGCCCTATGCTCATGTGACACATGGTATCCATGTGTTAAGGATCTGAGTATTTTGGAGCTTTGACCTGTTTCCTACTGTTGAAGCTGCCTACTCAGTGGCTTTCCTAATTATCTGTTTGCCCGTCCACCTGGTTATCTGTCCACTTCTCCCTCTGGACCAGGGAATGACCTGGCATTTTCTGCTCCTGACCTGCATCTGACCTTTACCTCTCTTCTAAAGCCTACTGCTTTGCTCTCTAACCTGACTTCAGCAAATTCTACCAGTGGCTCTCCATGTGCACTGGTCTGATTATAATGTCACTGCAGATGTTTTCTCAGCCCACACTTGAAACCTCTTGAACTCTACTGCAACCTCTTAACTTGTGTTTATTCTTCATCATAGGTGTGTGTGTGTGTGTATACAATATATATGTATATATATATATATATATATATGATATATATATTATATATATAGTGTGTGTGTGTATAGATAGCTTTGTGATTTGATTTGAGAATTCCTATTAGTAATTATGGGTAGAATTAAAGAATATGTATTTGCTTCAGCCGGTCACCAAGGTAGGAGGAATTATATGACAAATCACTATTATAGAAACTAAAGAACATTGTAAATTTATTATTTCAGAAATTCTGACATTGTGGAAAGATGCAAATATGTTTATCTGTGTTTTTGGAACAGTACATAGGACAAGGAGTCTAGTAAATGAGAGGAGATGTGTGAGAATGTGGAGTTTTTAAATATGTCTGCTGTGAGTTTTCATTGGCTTCCATAGTTGGGTTCTGATTCCAAATCTTTTCAAAAATCTACATTTTCGAAAAAGCATTAGTCCAACTTTATAAAGTTAGAAATTTAAATTGTCAAAAACATTATCCTGAATAGTAACTTTAGAAAACTGTTTTTTGCTTAGAACAATTTCAGTTGTGTGGGTAAGGGAAGGGGCGTGTGAGTGTGTGTTTCTTGGTATGTTTTCCAACCTGGAGACCTATATATAATTCCTCCTAATTCTCTGTATTACAAATCTTGCTCAAAATAGGTCAGAAATGCATAGTTATAAAAATTAAAGTAATTATCAATAGATTTTATTCTATCCAAATCATTATAGATGCATTCTGGATTTTTCAAAAACTATATTGTCATAATGATTTAGATTATAGGTCTTCAGGTTGGCAAACATATCAGGAAACACACACACATACACACACAAACACACACACACACATTGGGGAAGAAGGAGCACCCTCTCAGAGGTGAAGAGGAGGGAGGGGGACCATGATGTGGGCAACATTTGGATGCAAATGGGATAATTAATTTAAAACCACAAATTGCCAGGACAGAAGCTGAGGAACAATGACTGATACTTCCTGACTCTCCCACTGGCTCCCTGAGAATGTGAAGTGGAAAATCAGGTTGCCTATAAAATGTTTTATGTTCACAAAACTAACTTTTAGAGAAATGCAAGTTGCCCTGTTGCTTCCAAGGAAAGCAGTCAAGAATCCATGTGAAATGATGGAATCCTTGCGGCCCTTTGATCTGTCTTAGAAATTGGTGGTACAAAATTCTTTTCTGAGTGATGCTTAACTTAAGGTAGCAACTGTTTAGTGTTCAAGCATCACATACGTAAGGAGGTGACTAGCTGAATAGCTATGATTTCCTATGTAGTCGTTAGGATAGCTCATAGAAGATGACTGCTATCAAAAGATTCTTTCTTACTTCCTTTTATTCTCTTTATTACTTCCTGGTATCCTGCGTGCTAAAGAGGAAGGAATTTGAGTAGTTTAAAGAAAAAAAAATGCAGTTCTTGAGTCATATAAATGACCTCTCATGAGATCAAAATAAAACTGTATATAAATTATGTTTGAACTTGAACAATTCATATTGATACTTTTTATAATTTTATCATATTATTTTCCTTAACACATGCTTGAACAATGTATTAAAATAAGGCTCCCTTCCTAAACTAAACTCTCATCCAGTTAAATGTGGAGGAATGACGTTAAAGAAGATATATTTGAAAGTAAGTGCACAAAGGGAATGAAAAGATGCCCCCAGATTTACAGTGTAAAATGATGCTATCACCAAAGGTAAATATATCATTTTAGAGAAATAAAACTGTAGCTGTAAATGTCTACTTACATGCTGAATACCCTGAGAAATAAATTCTAACTTGCCTTTCTGTTTTTGCATATGACGTGAATGATTTCAAGAACACAACATCAGGAATATAGAGATTAGATGATTCTGACTTGCCATAAACTCGGTTACTTAAACTCTTTGTTCTTTGATTTGTCAGCAGTAGAATATGTTACATTGTTCTGAGGTCGTCCTTTGCAATTCTAAGAATCCGTAATGTAGATCAGATGTGCTAATCACCTGCACATATGCAAACAGTGACTCCTTTAGTGGAATCTTGAACAGGGATACTTGTCTGGAATATTGATCCTACAAGGCCAAATTGAGTACCAACATGGGAGTAGCCAGGAAAGCATTAATAAGAGAAGTCTCTTGAGGAAATGAAAACAATGGATACATAATTAGAGTCCCATTCATCTACTGAAATCAGACAAAAGGGGCCACAGAGATGACTCTGTGAATAAAGCACTTGTCTCTCAAGGGTAAGGCTGTGATTTTGATGCTCCATACCCACTGAAAGCCAGGGTAGTAGTGAGTATAAGCCCTACACTACTATGAGCTGGGAGGAGGAGACAGAAAGATGTATGGAGGTCCCTGCCAGCTACCCTGGCATGTGTGGTGGTGAGCAATAATCTCTTTCTCAAACAAGGTAGAAGACCAATAGCTGAGGTATTTCTCTGAGGTATGTGGCATGGTATGGATGTGGCTACATTCGTAGGCAGTATATACTTTACACACGTGTAAGTGCACATACACAGAAAGATAAAGAAAATCAAACAGAAAATATTAACAATTCATAAAGCTGTTGTCTTGATACCATGGGTGGGTGCTTGTATGTGTGAGGTGGAGAGGACTTTTGACTTTAACTAGCCATGAAGTTATAGGGCTTCTCCTTACCCTGAATATGAGGGATATGAATTACAGGAATTAATCCATCTGTGTGCAGTGTCACATTTGCATTATAGACATGTTATCATGATGCTACTGACTGTTTACAGCAGTGACCGTCAAACCCAGCTGGGTATCTGTGTTCTGCAGATGCATGTTGCCAGGAGTCTTTGTAGATGACTGGATCAAACTATGGGAAAGATGCTGGGAAAGGAGCTTGCTTGGCAGCAGGAAAAGGTCCTTGCTCAATTTCCAGTGCCTCCCTCCAGTCTTGGGTGGGTTTGCCATAGAATCGGCTTTACTTGGGGTCTCTCTAAAATCATTCTTAAATCCAGGATGTAGACTAAAGGGAAAGTTGTGTTTACCAAAATTTATATTTAACTGTTATGAAAGTTCTACCACACCTCTGAATACAAACTTGATCCATCCTAAAGACTTCCTTCCTTCCTTCCTTCCTTCCTTCCTTCCTTCCTTCCTTCCTTCCCTCCCTCCCTCCCTCCCTCCCTCCCTCCCTCCCTCCCTCCCTTCCTTCCTTCCTTCTTTCCTTCCTTCCTTCTTTCCTTTATGTCACTACAATGAACTAATGAACCTGTGGATGCTCAAACCAAAAAAAAAATCTGTTTCATTTTTATTTTTGTATCTTGGAAGTATGCCTCATAAATTATAGTATAAGATGATCAAATTTGTAAGTATAATCACATTTACTGATGTGAATGGAATAAAAACCCCATGTGCAAGGAATGCGTTTGTTCTGTGAATATAAAGCTTATTGTTAATTGATACTTGAAAGTCTGATATTACCATTTGAAGATAGGATACAGAGAAAAAGTAGCTTTAAGAAGCATTTGTAATTGGATAATAGAGAAGTTGAGACTAAGAGACCCATATGAGAAAATACCCGTGAGCTAACACAGAATCAATTTTGTAAGGAGCACACACTGTTTTATTTGCATGTTAAACTTCCCCACTAGTGGAAAACTTTTACTGACTGGCTGTAGGATGCTTAACTCTATAGCCTACAGCCGTTGTTCCTCCATAATGTTAATTAGCCACTTCTTAAAAAGTTTCTTCATTTGCTGATTTGGATGAAATAAAAATGTATGTGACCAATTTGGTGGCTACAAAATAAGAGTGGTGACTTTTTCCATTATTAATAATTTGAATAATGAGGCTATTTTCTTTAATGGTATACTTAATAAGTAGCTATACATTTGAAAAGCTATTTTTATACCATATCAATTATAGTTTTAATTCCTTCCATTGCCACATCATTTTTAGTGCCAAATAGGGTTCAAGATGAATAAAAGAAACAGCAGATAATAGGAAGTATTAGAGAGGATCATTTCATATGTCAATAACCCAATAGTTTAGGCAGAATTTCTTCAACATAAAAACCAATGACATATAATCATCCAAGAGGTAATCAGTAGAAATGTCCTGAATTTTCTCATTCAAAAAAATATAGGATGATGGGTATTTGGAAAGGATGGCAGTGGTCGAGGGGGCTTTCAGAGCAATACTGGTCAAATGGTACAAATTTTCAGACAAAGAGGAGGGATAAATTAAAAAGAGGCATTGCACACCAACAGCATAACTATGTATGATGTTCTTTAAAGTTGAAAAGTGGACTAAGTGTTCCCATTCCATGAGGGTCATGCCACGCAATATTTACCTTAATTATCTCAGTGTAGAGTTCTACCAGGCATTTCTCAATACACTGTAAAACACAACAAATATAATCCATTTTTACCTAAGGAAATTAGTATGAACTAAAAATAAAATGTAGACACTATGAGAAATCATAGGTAGGGAAATATATGAAAAATCTAAAGAAATAAAGCTATTTAAACAGAGTTGGGTCATTCTGTGTCAGTGAGCCTTTCTAGCACACAAGAGCACCATGTCAGCATATTGGAGGTCCGCAGGTGTGGTGCAAAGCCGAGGTAGCTCAGCCTGTTTCTGACAGAGGACTTAGCAGCATTTGGCCAAGGCTGCCCCTGTGGGTGGCAGGGAGAGATGTGTGTTACTGGAGACTTCTGAGAGACACAGTGATGCAGCAGGGCACCTTCCAGAAACATGTGACAAAGGTAAGCAGCCACATCCAGCACTCCATCAGGAGAAAGCTCCTGGTGCCTCCTCTCTGGCTACACCCAACTGGAAGCCACAGTGAAAAATGTTCTCGATACACTGAATTTATACATTACTCTTCATGTTGTGCTCTCTGCATGCTTCAGATTCAGGTGAAAGCTTAACAACATGAAGCCCCTGGTCCATCTGCATTTTCTTTGTTTTTGCGTGTGAAAGACATATTTATACATGTCTCCTTTTGGACAGATTATTCAACCCATTCTTCATTCATTATTCATTTGGGGGGGGTGTAGAGAGATTCCCCTCAGGTATGTGTTTTCTTTAAAAGAATGTAAGCAGATGCTTGCATCTTGTGCCTCTGGGCACTTTATGGATTGATTATGGATTGAATACATATTACTATAAGTAACTAAAGGATTGGATGAAGTTGGATTCTTTTTAGCCTCATCACTGTCAGGCGGCGGTGGTGGTGGTGGTGGTGGTGTGTACTTGCGTTTGTATATGTGTATATGTATACGTGTGTGTATGTGTATGTATGTGTGTTTATGTGTGTGTGCATGCATGTGTATATGTATGTTGCATGTATGTGTACACTTGTGTATGTATATACCTGTATATGTGTGTACATACAAACACACACATATACATACACACACACACACACATATATATATATATATATATATATATATATATATATATATATATTATACACATACACACATACATACATACACAAATACATACACACAAACACACACACTCATATCTGACCTCCATCTGTGATATTGGTGAACCTACTTGTGTTAATACATTTAATAAGATCTTAGAGGGCTGGGAAGATGGCTCAGTGTTTAAGAGCACTGATTACTCTTACAAAGGACCCAGGAGGGTCCGGGAAGTACACCAGGAGAAGCTCTCTTGCCTCTCTCAGGGAAGTACTGTTAGAAAAGGATCTTTCACCACATATCCTTTCAAATGCTTGCTTTAGGAGAACATCCTCTCTCCTGTGTCTGCTTCAGTGAAACGTTCCTTTACGTGTCGGCCCCAGTAAAACACCTTCCAACAGACTTTCCAAAGAACCTTTAAAGTTTCCACTTCACCTCACTTTTTAATTTTTGAGGTTTATTTTAAAATATTTCCGATGTATAGTTAATGGATTTTAGTTTCGAAAGAAATTTCACTTTCCAAAGCCAAGTTGAGAAGTGTTACATTATGCCCTGCAGTTAATCTGAATCTCCAGGCACTCTCTGTTGATTGTTACACAGTGTCACCCAGTGTTTTCTTTAGAGGGTTCCTGCTGAGTGCCAGCATTGGATACCTGCTGGGACTGTAAGGTCCTCTCCACTGCTAAGTGTTTGCTCCTTATCACTAGAGCTCCTCATGTGGGTCTCCATCACTGGATACCTTTGCAGCTCCTGTTCACGCACACCTGCATTTGTGTGAATGCTGTATATTTACTGACAGTAATTACTCCCACATGTGTGCTCTCTGCTCCCAGTTGTGTGTGGGCACAGAATCTTGTCTGAGTTATTGCTCAGTTTTGCCATCTATTACCTGCCCAGGATAGAAGGCTGTGTTGGTTCTATGTGATACACTCCTACATTCTGTGCATTACTTGTTTAAGCTCTTGCAATGGAGGGTTTGTGTTATGATATTGTTTTTTGTTTGTTTGTTTGTTTGTTTTGTTTTGTTTTTCGAGACAGGGTTTCTCTGTGTAGCCCGGGCTGTCCTGGAACTCACCTTGTAGACCACGCTGGCCTCGAACTCGAATGTGGGATGTCTTCAACAACTTTATAATTACTGTTTCTGAATGTTTTTACACTCTTATTGCTGGACCCTGCCTTCATGTCAGTTAAGAGTTCTAGAATTTTATTGAGCATTGCTATTTTAATGACTATATTCTTATCATAATTAAATTTAATGTTAAGATGTTCTCTTAAAACTTCTTTCAATAGAAACTATATACAATCAAACAAGTTAACATTATATTATTCCCTTTTCTTGAGTGTGGTTTTGAATATTACTGGAAGTTCTTCTATCTGAGATGCAGCCAGAGGTCTGGTCCCTGACAGATATGAGGGGTAAGTTAGGTTTGATCAGCTCATGCTGAGTTTAATTAAGAACTCTCTAACTTGCAAGATGCTGCCTGAAGGCATCCAAAAACTGGCTTGATAAGACAGAATTGTTGGACCACAGTCCTGGAAAAATAAGCCCCAGGATGGTGATATTGGCTTAGAGAGTCTCCTGTCCAAGAGGCAGCTGAGGAGCTGAAACAGGAGTGGGAAATTTTAATATGAAGAGGGGATGTAAATTGGAGGGTAGGGCTTGCAAGAAAAGGGTTCAGACTCCAAAGGTCTCTTATTTGAGAGTGTGCTTAGAAGGGTAGAAACAAGCAACTTCTCCTTGGGGTAGAGACCATCCATCCATTGGAAAATGTCAATTCCCAACTCAAGTGGGTTGACATGTATTCTATGACATTCCCTCTCAAACCTTCCCTCCCCCCAAACAAACCAAAAGCAAAAGCAAAAACAAAAAAGAGCTTCTGTGGATATAAAACTACATCTACTAGTTAAGCAAACTGGCACAAAAAGTGATTGATAGCAATGACAGAAAATCAAAGATACAGAAGATGCCGACCTCCGGGTCCCAGATAAGGCACATGCCAGATATTCACCTCCTAAAAATGGCATTTGTTAGTGAGAAGAAAGAAAAGAATGAGATTGGGGCCAGTATGAGTTTGATTTAATATTGCCCAAACAACTTAATGTAATTTTATATCTTATGAGGCCAATGGATGGTGATTATAGATCATTTCAGTATCAAAAGCCACTATGCAGATGATATGTGCAATACATTATGATCAAAGCACATGGTACCTACTAAAAGAATATTTGACAGAGATGTTGACAAAGCAACAACATCATATTTCATAGCAAAAGGGTGAAAGCACTGCCTTTCAAGTAGGATGGAATCAGTGATACCAACTATCATAACTTTTAGCAAGATTTAAAAAAATAAATGTATTTCATATGTATGGGTATTTTGTCTGCATGTCTGTTTGTGTACCATGTGCATACCTGATGCCAGGTAGGCTAGAAGAAGTGTCAGAGCCCCTGAACCTGGAATTAGAAACTGTTCTGAAATGCAATGTGGGATTTGAGAATTGAACCTGGGTCCTTTGTAAGAGTAATCAGTGCTCTTAAACACTGAGCCATCTTCCCAGCCCTCTAAGATCTTATTAAATGTATTAACACAAGTAGGTAGGCAGAGGAAATAAAATGTATGTGGTTACCAAAAACAAACAAGCAGCCAACCAACCAAACAACAACAACAACAAAATAAAAATACAACTGTTGTATAATAAGCTGTGTGTTTCAACTATCTAATTCGTGAATTTTTCCAAAGTCATAGATAAAAGTTCAACAATAAAAATTACTTTGCTATGTCAGTAATAAAATTTGATAACCTTATAAGCTAAATTCCAAATATACCAATAATAAAATGATTCTAAAGTGGGATGCCATTAATAAAGAGAACAAAAATATCAAATACCAGGACCAGTATATAGTCTATGTAAAATAGGTGAAGAAGTACTGAGAGAAAGGTGAGCCACAAACTCAAAATAACTCAGCCAAATGTCACTTTTTCTTTCTTTTTCTTTCTTGCTAGAGATTGCAATTTAGTTTCCCGGATTTATATATTAATTAAAAGAGACAAAAGTAAAGAAACTCCGAAACTCTTGAGGAAGGCAGGATTCTTGTATGGCTGCCTGCACTAAGGTTTACTTGATCTGTGATATATGAGGGGAAAGTGGGAGAGAATGTTTAGATTGTTTGTAGTTGAGGTCTGTTTAGTAGTTCCTGTCTGAGTTAGGTTAGGGTATCTATCACTGTGATAAACCATCATAATGGAAAGGAAGGACCTTAGGGAAGAAAGGTTTTCTGTGGCTTACAGTTCCACATCAAACCCCATCATCAAAGGAAAACAGAGCATACTCAAAGGGCTTGAACTGAAGCAGAGATCATGACAGAGTGTTGCTTGCTGTCTTCTCCTCCTGCCTTCTTAGAGAGCTTGGGACCACCAGCCTGGTGTGGGCACTGTGCATGGCTGGTGCATGGGATGCACCTGTATCAATCATTGCTCAAGAAAATGTACCTGTGACAGGCTCACACAAAGATTGATCTGATGGAGACATTTTCTCAGTTAGGATTCCCTCTTCTCAAATGACTCTAGCTTGTGTCGAATTGACAAAGCCTATGCTTTCTGAGGTAGCTATGTTTCTGCTTTATAAATGCCACATCTTCCTTTTAAATCCTATGAGCAAGTAAAATCCTGAAGTAAAAATTTAAAAATGAAAACAAGAGTCTATTTTTTTCTTACTTAAGAGAATGGATTTAATTGTGATCAATTTTGGAGTAGCTTACCTTGCATGGGATGCTCCTCTTAAAACTTAGATTACTGTCACTCACCTTATGAATGAGAGAACTGCAATTTTCTGTCTTACAATCCAGTCTATTTTTGTTTGCAGTTATTTATTTTCATGTTTATTTAGGCATTCATTTATACACATTAATTTCATTTAAAATATATATGTGATATATTTATGTCATGTGTGCACAGTGTGTTTGTATATGTGTGTGTGCACATTTCTTCGTTCTCTACTTTTTAATTAGTTGATTTTAAACAGAATATTTGGTAGATACACAACTTTAAGAAGAGTAATGGAACCCACTATGGGCCTATCATTAGACCTTCTTTTCCTCAGGCTCCTCTTCATCTCCATCCCTGTAATTCTTTCAGACAGGAACAATTATGGGTCAGAGTTGTGACCCCATCCTTTGCTTGATGTACTGTCTTCCTGCTGGAGGTGGGCTCTATAATTTCCCTCTCTCTACTGTGGGACATTTTATTTAAGGTCCTCCCCTTTGAGTCCTGAGAGTCTCTCACTTCTTAGGTCTTGGGTACATTCTGGAGGGTCCCCCCAACCTCCTATTTCTGAGATTGCCTGTTTCCATTCTTTCTGCTGGCTCTCAGGGCTTCAGTCCTTTTCCCTCACCCAACCAGATCAGGTTCCCTCCACCCTTCCCTTTCCCTCTCAGATCCCTCCCTCTCTCCTCCCTTGTGGTTGCTTTCTTCTCCCTCCCAAGTGGGACTGAGGCATCCTCACTTGGGTCCTTCAGCTTGTTGACCCTTTTGAGTATCTTGGGTATTCTGTACTTTTTTTTTTTTCTAATATCTACTTATTAGTACCTACCATGCATGTTCTTTTGGATCTGAGTTACCTCACTCAGGATGATATTTTATAGTTCCAGCCATTTGCCTGCTCAAGGAGAGGTCACAAGGCCTGACACTTACTGGGACTATGGAGATCTCATAAAAAGGGACCTAGCATGACTGCACTTCAAAAGACCCAACAAGTAGCTCAAAGAGTCAGATGCAGATATTTGCACCCAACCAATGGACAGAAGCAGCTGACTCCTGTTGTTGAAAGAAAAGCTGAAAGAAGCTGAGGAGAGTGGTGACCCTGTAGGAGGACCAGCAGTCTCAATTAATCTGGACTCCTGAGATCTCTGAAACACCGGGCCACCAAACAGACAGCATACACCAGCTGATATGAGGCCCCCAACACACATACAGCAGAGGACTGCCCTGTCTGTGTTCATTCAGAGATGATGTACCTAATCCTCAAGAAACTAGAGGCCCCAGGGAGTTTAGATGTTAGGTGGGGTGGGGGTGGGATCATCCACATGGAGACAGGTGGGTGGAGAGGAAGAATGGGATATGCAACAGTTGGTGGGTGGATCAGAAGGGGGAATAAAATATAATGTGAAAAAAATTAGTTAATTAAAAAAAGAGTAATGGAAATTAATTTAAATATGTGTTTAAAGTAAAGATTTCAAGGTTACAGTTATGTTAAAATGAGATATATTCGTATTGATGTTATTATAGAAAATTATTTAAGAAATACATGTTGGAATCTGCCTAAGAAACTGTCCAGTCCACTGAGGTATCAAGTTACCCTCCTTTTACTCCTCTGCATTAACCAGTCAAACAGCATTGTGAGGGCCTTATCTGCTCTTTCTGCTTTGTCAAACATTTTCCCACTATTATAACAGCATGTTGATGTGCCTTCTTAATTGCATTTACTTTTTGAGATGTAATCATTTTATTACGTTTGACATTTAGCTACTGGTGGATGCTTTTTTTCTAATGAGATTATAAATTCATGAGGGTAGGAAGTATCTCTTCCTATATCAAGCCACTAACAAGGTATGGAAGACCTTTTCATAAGATCGAGTTGCCGGGTAAGGATTTAAGCTTGTAGGAGCATAGTGCAGTATTTGGGAGCATCACTGTTTATAAGACTTCTCCTACACCATGTCTTGTTCTTGCTCTGCTGCTATTAAAGTAATGAGATTTCTGGTTGAGTACTCATAATGCAGAACTTCACAGTTGGAAGTGATAACGAAGTTCCTTAGATGGGCTTCAGTGCGAGCTCCACATACAAACCACCATGGATCTTCCATGCAGCCTTACACAGGATAAGTGTATTTAGAGAGCTAAATTGACCTGGAGATGCTAACAGCATAGATGTTCCATTTACTGGTACGGAGAGAAACATCATTTCAACTACAGGTGCATTGCACTTTCAAAGATTAGGTAATTGGAATTAGCCGTGAGATATCTGTCTACAGCTGGTAGTAAATATTTTTGAGCTTCAAATTTGCATGATGTGACCTTTACAATTAACTTTCAACTTTCAGGGCATGTGCTGCCTAATTGCACATAGATTTAGATTGTGCTGAAGGGTGAGATGTTGAAGAACAAGCTCTGGAGTCAGCGATTTCTTTGTGGTGTGTGACAGAGTAGGAATTACGTTAAGTTGGGACACTGTGTAGATTAGTTAATTTAAATACACATTTCACTGTTCTGTGATTAGTCTGACTTGTGTAAATATGACTATTTTATTTTGATGTATGAGAAATTGTATTTTTGTCTTTTTTGTGGGTATCTGAGGAAAGATCATTATTAAATGCTCTTTAGTTCTATACAGTGTTACTTGGGAGACTGATAATCCATTGATCGATTTGTAATATATAAAATTAAAAGCTTCTTTTTAAAATAGTAGTTAAAAATCATGTAATGTATTAATAAATCTTATTAAATCTATTATTTTATAGTATAGATCTGCTAAACCTATATTAGATCCTTCATATCCCCTATTAATTTTTGTTTATATAAGTCATGGATGTATTTAGAGATTGAAAATTAGTATTTCACCAAATTATCAAAACATACAAATAAGCATATAATATTAATCTCTCCAATATATTTAAAGAGGATACTTGGTTTAGTATTTTTTTTTATTTTCTGATATAAAAATTTATCTGAAAGTATTAAAGACTAATGTTTTTAAACTATTATTCACTTTAATGTTTATTTTCACTTGATCTTAGCCAAAAGGCCAAGAAGTGATTAATGTTTATTTTCTACACATTTATTAATAATATAAAATGTAATTGATAGCTATGCATATAAAGAGCACATGTTTTCCTATACAGTTTAAATCATTAGTGCTCATGTAACTGTGTATTTGTTTATGTCAGAACTATGAGAATTTAGCATGCTTTTTAAGCTTCTTATTTGCATACATGACAATTTATTCTGTTCCCACTAATATATTAGTAATTTAAAATTACTATAGTAAATCTATAGATTCCTGTAATAAAATTATAAGTTTCATATTTTATATTACTATTACCAGTACTATAATATTTCTATAAATTATATTCATATAATTTTACTATAAATTATTTACATTATTTATATTAATATAAATATTACTGTAAAATTATCTTCCCCAAACATTTAAACTTCAAAATAAGTGAGATTTTTGTCAGTGTATGCATGCTATTTGTAGTAAGATATGCATTTCTTTAGAGTAGTTATAGTCATTTAGAGACTATAAGAAAGATAATAGTAAATTTGGCCATTAATTTGTTTAATTAAAAGTATGTTAAACCAATTTTAAAGAAGCTCAAATAGGATATTATAGTTCTAGAATATTATATGTTCTTAGGAAATGTCATATTTCTGTATACATGGGTGCATTCGGAAATCAATAGATACAAAATCAAAAACTGTGTCCACGTTTTGCCTCATAATAACCAGCTGTACTAGCTAGTTTTTGTGTCAACTTGACACAGCTGGGTTATCACAGAGAAAGGAGTTTCAGTTGGGGAAATGCCTCCATGAGATCTAGCTGTGAGGCATTTTCTCAATTAGTGATCAAGGGCCCCTTGTGGGGGGGGAACCATCTCTGGGCTGGTAGACTTGGGTTCATCTTTCTGAGCAAGCCAAGGGAAGCAAGCCAGTAAAGAACATCTCTCCATGGCCTCTGCATCAGCTCTTGCTTCCTGACCTGCTTGAGTTCCAGTCCTGACTTCCTTGGTGATGAACAGCAGTATGGAAGTGTAAGCTGAATAAACCCTTTCCTCCCCAACTTACTTCTTGGTCATGATGTTTGTGCAGGAATAGAAACCCTGACTAAGACACCAGCACAACCATCTTCCTGACCACAGCTGTTCACTGTGCCAACTTCACTCTTTTCTCAGGTCAGTTTGGAAGCATGTTTACTCTGTGCTGGTGACTCAGGTGACAGACAGGTTTAGAACATGTCTACTCACAGCTAACGATTTCTGTTCAGAACCTTGCTTCAGTTGCTTCCCACTGATAGTAGAAGATTTTGATATGTTAGCACCACTAATATTTTATAAAATAACTCAATGGGAATTAAGTTCTGTATGACAGCAGCCTGCCCTTTGCTGTATTATTTTTCTTTCAGGAATTTCTCTCTTTTTTTTTTTTTTTTGTATCTTTTCCCCTTGCTTGTTTTTGGGCCTTGGGCTGCAATGATGAACGATTTTTGTGAACCGTTTTTGAATGTTCTTGGTTTGTGAGTATAAATTTGAGTAATAAAAATGTAAATTTGAGTAATAAAAATTATTAGAAGTGAAAGGAAGGAGATGTTAGCGCTAACTGAACAAATATTCATAGTACCTTCCTGCTTACCTCCCATCACGTCAGCTCTGCCTACAGAGCTGCTTCTTTTTCCCTGCGCTTCATTTTCTTCTTTTTAAACTTTTCCTTACCTTTTACTCAATATTCTCTTACGTTTCCCTTAATGTCTGTGGGTTACTCATGGACACACAAGCCTTTATCATGTTTGAAACTATTTGAAATGTCAGTAAGTTAGTCCCTGTGATTTTTTTATCTCCCTTGAAAATGAATTTTCGTGTAGTTTTTAATCACCAAGTCTGGAGGCAGATTACTGGAAAGAGGTTCTTCTCCATCTTTCTGACTTTCACAGTATGCACATTTACCAGACTTCCCTTGGGGGGTTTGCTATCTCACCTGTAGCATAGAGATAAGGAAATCTTCC
>LR751512.1:71746-146448 GCA_902729485.2 Mus minutoides | reverse complement strand
AACTAGGCCATCTTCTTCTATATATGCAGCTAGAGACATGAGCGCAGGGGGTGGAATGTTTCTTTATTTAAAATAACATTTTATTGTGGTACAATGGAAAATTGGTAATATGATTACTGAGTATATAGCCTGGAATCATACTTTGTTTTTGAGCCCTTTGCCTATAAATTTCCACTTAACCATATAATTGTGTTTCTCCCATTATTTTCCTGCCTGAAACGGGCTCTCTCAGGCCTACGCTAGTTCTCAGAGCCATGGCTTTCTTTGCTGAGTGTATAGCCCTCCTCACAGCTCTCACCACATCGACCTACAAATGTTTTCTGTGCTGGGACCCAGAGGACAAGGCTTCATTTGAGAGTGACAGTGTGTGCTATTTTATGACCTCAACAAAAATCATTGTTCTAAAGCACATGCTGTGGTTTTTAATTCAGTGAAAAAGCAATTTCCTAATGTGATGCTTACCTGCTTGCTAATCTAGTATCATATGAATCAATTTAAGTAATATAATGTTTGTTCTGATCAGTGACAAAAGGATTTTCTTCCAACCATGAGCAATGTTACTGCACTAATTTAAGAAATAAAAGAATGTTACCTTACAGGGTAGAAGACAAGGAAAGCTTTAGTTTTGAACAGATTCTGATGTCAGTGTCTCATATTTTAATATACAACTTACCATCCTATATCTTGAGATGGCCAAGAACTGACTATATCACATTGTAAAATTTTTGTTCCTAGCTCTTCCTAGGAATTAATTTTCTGTTGGAGTTAATGCACGTTAAATTTTCTGTCCAGTGGCAGAGGATTAAACAATAATGCTATGCCATCTTAATATGGTAAAAAAAGTTTTGAAGGAATGTGATTAGCTTCGGTGACCTCAGTGCTTGGGTATGTGTCAATAGTGTGTGGCCTCAAAATGTGGTTTCCAAAAGCTACTGACTGTTTTATGCATGCATTTTTGAGATATTGAATGTGTGGTTGGGGATTTCTCTACAAGGAATTATTGTCCCATTGATCTTGTCTATCTCCATTTGCCAGGGTAGGAAATAGAATTGACATAATTGTCGATGTAGGTGGGAGCCTATTTGAGTTGTGTCTTGCCTTGGCTTTGTATATTTGGCCTTTAAGCATTGATCTGTTATTTTGTTGGTAAACCTGTCAAGTCTACCCGGTAGGTTAGTTCTAGAATAACTTATGCATTATGCTGCTTATGCAGTCCAGAAACTTCAGTGAAACTTTGGGACAGATATTTTCTTTTCTTTTTCCTCATTATTTTCAAGTAGGATGCTTATACACAATAACCATTTTAATTTCAATGTGTGCTTTTAAGAGTATAAATACCTTTTAATCCTATTTTAACAGCTTCACACCAAACTTTTATTCCTATTGCTCCCTTGAGTTTTTCTTCATTTGGAAGTATTCTTTAAGTTTTATTACAATATATCCTCTAATCCCTCAATTGTCTTTGGATGTATTGCTAAGCTTCCAATGTGTGAAGTTATGCAATCTTCTTGTTCTCAGTTTCTTTTGTCTTTGTTTAGCAATGTTATAATTATAATTTTCTTCATTGTCCCCTTCATGTCTCTGGCTTCTGAGATCATTCCCAAAACTTTCTGGAAAGCATGTGAATGTGTTTCAGTTTAGTTTACATTCCCGATGAAGTAAAGGAAAGCTGGCCCACACACGTTGCCCTTGGTGCAGCTCAGTGTTTGCTCGACTTTACAGCAAGAGTCTCCAGGGAGCTCTTAGGAACAGTGCTGCTATTGGCACTAGGTCGCCATTCATTGTCTTCCACACCACATCAGGAAGCTGCCCCATCCCATCTATTCTCCTACATTACATTAACCAGCACATCTTACCAGATCCAAGGGCAGTGTCTCGGTCTGATTACTTCTCCATTCTGCTGTCAGTGGAAGCAGGGAATTAAGTCTCAGACTTTAACTGTAGAAACTTCTTTGTCTTTTTTTTGCAGTGCTCTGTAGTTTGCATTCTAATATTAAATGCCCAAGCAATACTGATCACCATGACACCCCATGAAATTGACCCTTCTTTGTTGATTCATTTTATATATATATATATATATATATATATATATTGTTGTTGTTGTCTTTAGGGCAATGTGTATTTATTATAGACAGTAAATAGTTAATTCTTCTATTTAGTTTGATCCGTTACTATTGACCAAGGATCTTCTTATGTAACTTACATGTTATATAAAGAAATACATGGTTAGGCTTAAACGTATGATCAGTTTTAAGTCTTTCTTGTAATTCTGCTTGTAGTATTCTATTAGGTTTTGTTTTTTGTTTTTGTAAACTGGCTGTCTGTTCCTGCCTTTTTGCTGCCTTTTTGCATGTCTGAGTTTTTTTTTTTTTTTAAATGGAACACCAAACCTTTTAAACATTTATATATATATATATATATATATATATATATATATATATATATGTATATATATATATATATATATTTTTTTTTTTCCTTTGAGTGTTCTTCAGATTGGTTTAGGGATCGAGGAAAGTTTGACAGTTTGATGTTTTTTTCTTTTCTGATTTGTAGGATGGACAGATTCTTGCTTATCTTAGGGTTAACTTTTTGTATCTTGAGGTAGTATCCCTCTAAGCATTCTGTTCAGTCTCCCACAGGTTACAGATTTTCCACTGATTTTGGTAGTTACAGATTCATCCCTGCCATGAGTCCTGGATTTTCTTGTAAGGTTTTTAGATGAAGCTGAAGCTTTCCAGCCCTCGGCATTGACCTTCCATTTGTGATCTAATCAGTATTCTGGTGAATACTTTGGGGGAGATTCTCAGCTATTTTCTGGATTCTCTGACTGGGTAGCTCCCTCCTTTTTCCACTTTTTATCTTACAGGCTCAAGTTCCTTTAATTTTACAAGGCTCTTAGCTTTTTCGTAACTGAGTAGAAGTTACTCCGTGGCTGCCTACCAAGCATGGCCTCTTAACTGTTCCCAGTGTGAGATTCATTATTATTATTATTTTTAAAGACTCAGCTCTTGCCCTGGCTGAACTGGGACTTGATATGTACTCAGCAGACTAGTTTGGAACTACTTTGCATCTCTAGTACAAGAATTATGTGCATGGGTGTTTAAATTTAAAAAGCTCTTAATTTTAAAGCTCTTTAAAGCGTTGAGCTGGCTCATAATTAGCAAATTTTCTTTTATCTGAACGATTCCTCTTCATATGCTACATTAGCTTTTCATGGCTTTAGTAAATACTCAAAATAATGAACTTAGGGGAGAAAACATTAATTTTGAGTAGATATTCCAGAATTTTCAATCCTTGGCCAGTGATGGTCTTGCTTGGGGGCCTTTGGTTAGCACAGAATGGTCAGGGTTCCAAAGCCTGAGCAGGTGGCAGACAAAATAATCAATAACTTATGGTTGGGAATCAAAAGAGGGGCAGAGGAAGATGTGATATTTGAATTAGTTACTTTTCTTGTTTCTGTTAAAAAAATGCTTGACAAAGGCAACTTAGAGAAGGAGGAGGACTTTCTCTTTTGTTTTGGGGTACAGTTTGAGAATGCTATCCGGGAAGGTGGAGGCAGAAACAGGACACAGCTAATCCCGTTGTATCTGTATACAGGCAGCAGAATGGGATGATGCTGGTCCTCACTCCAGTGTCCCCCTTTTATTTATTTAGGATCCCCAACCTTGGAATGGGGCTGTCCACATTTAGGGTGGACCTTCCCACCTCAACTAATAGAAACTAGAATCATCTTCACAGGCATTCCTAGAGGCTTGTCTCTTATCAAATTAACAATCAGTGTTAACAACCATAATATTCTACCTGTTATCAACTTCACACTCAAGCATACTGCTTTTAGATCATAACCTTTAACCCTCTGTCTCCATAAAGCTCATGGCCATCTCATAATGAAAAAATGCTTTCAGCCCAACTTCAAAACCTTCATAGTCTTTGCCTGTCCCGCACTGTTATTCACAAGTGTAAATGCATTACCTGTTCCGCACTGTTATTCACAAGTGTAAATGCATTACCTGTCCCGCACTGTTATTCACAAGTGTAAATGCATTACCTGTCCCGCACTGTTATTCACAAGTGTAAATGGAGATTGTTTTAACTCCTCTGAGTTTCTACAACGTCAGAAACAAGGTACATCTTTCCAGTATTCAACACATCAGATAAGGAAAGCATTGCCATCCCCAAAGGGAGCAAATGGGACCATAACAAGGAATCTTCACACCCAAACCTCCAGAAACCGGCAGAGAAAAGAGCAGACTATACAGTTCCACGTCAGGCTACATCGCGATGCCTGCGCCTGCGGTAGAATTATCAGATTCAGTTCCACCTTAGGCTACATCGCGATGCCTGCGGTAGAATTATCAGATTCAGATAAACTGCGCAGCTTCCCCCTTCCACTCCGTGCGCCATCTGTAGCACATTGAATCCTCGGTACTTGGAACTTCCCTTTCCGCTCCGTGTTTCCCAGAGCAGCTGTTCCTTCATCCTTGCATCCTCAGTATCCTGTGGTTGCCTTCTCAGTGTAGGTTTATTGTCCTGGTTGTTTTTTTTGTCAGCTTGGCACAAGCCAGAGCTGTCTGAGAAGAGTGAACCACAACTTAGAAAACCAACACTGTGTAAGATTGGCCAGTAGGCAAATATGTGGGGCATTTAAAAAAATTGTTGATTGGTTTGGGAAGGTTTAGGCTATTGTAGGTGGTCCTGGGGTATATATGAAGGAAGGCTGAGCAAGCCATAGGATGCATGGAAGTGTACACAAAATAAATCCTTTCCTCCCCAGGCTACTTTTGGTCACAGTCTTTTTTTCACTGCAATAGAAATACTAGCTAGCTAACCTTCACAGCTTCATGCAAGGGCTCTTTTAGGCTTCTTCCAGGAAGATAGATGCTGATCCACATTGCCTGGCCTTAGCTGCCTTCTAGAACTTAACAGAAACCAATACAAACCCCTCTTTATCTTTTCTGACTGTTAAGCCAGCATTATGCAGTGACAACACTCCCAAGTTCTGCTGACTAGAGATGTAGCCTAGCCTCATTAGACAACAGTCTCATTGGTCTCTGCCCTCTAAGCAGACCGGAGGAATTGCTTCTCTAGGTAGTTGTTTTTGAGCAAAGAACTTTTTTTTTTTTTTAATTTATAATTCTCAGTTTAGTCTTCCTCTCAAATGAATTAGGATTTTTGCAAGATGGAGTCTTTAGAGGGTGACATGTTGTCTCCAGGGCACCTTTCCTAGTGCCTCAGTAGAGAGCAGTAGATTTCTCTTTAATGGTGCTATTCTCTATTTTAATTACAGCTGGTTTATCTGTGCCAGGCTTGTCTACAACTTTAAATGCTCCCTCTCCTACAAAAGGGCACAATGTTATATCTTTTTTCTGAACTTGTTCTCTCCCACGGTAGTCCTGGAGGAGAGCAGTGAGCAGGGACTGACACAACCTTGACACTGTCAATCTCCTCCTCAAAATCCATTAGTTCATTACTTTTGAATTCAGCCTTAATCAAGGCCTCAGAACAGGGGTAGAATATTACCAGGTTTTTGCCAGAAAATAGCCCAAATAGCTTGTGGCTTACTTCCCTGTAGAGTTCTTGTTCCTCTATGAAAACTCACGAACCAGGCCTCCACTGCCCACATTGGTCAGTAACCTGATCTTCAAATGCCAGCAGCAGTGAATAAGTATTTCCTTTGTCAACATCCTCAAAATTAGTCTAAGCTGGGTGACTGGATCCCCGGTGACTCTTTTGTCCCCTCAGTAGTAGATTACAAGCATGTATTATTTATTGGGGAGGTGGATTCTGGGAGTTAAAGTGGGGTCCGTAACTTGTGATGCAAAAACTTTTGTGAATAAGCTATATTCCTAGCCCAAAATGTATTTTTCTTTTCTCTGATGACCAAAGATGATGGATTCTTAAAAAAACGCAACTGTTGGTCATTTACACTCATTCACTCCATAGTTGTTGCTCAGCTCACTCATCCATTGATTGATTGGGTTATTTTTTTTTCAGATTTGTTTTTTAGGTCTATAAACTTTCTAGACATTAAATCCATATCAGATCAACATCTGGCAAAATTCTCTCCACTGATTGTTTCTTTTCTTGTATAAAAAAATGTGTGCTTTCAATGCATGTGATCCAATTTTGTCTCTGCTGTTGTTGTTGTACAAAAATTTGTGCTTTCAATTTCACACAATCTCATTTGTTTTTATGAGCTATTACAGTATAATTCAGAGCATCATTGAATAGACCTGGAAGCATTTTCCTTATTTTTTCTTCTAACGGCTTTGGAATTTCAGTCCTATATTAGGTTTTAATATTAGGTTTTACTTTATTTTGGTTTTTATATAGGAACTTGAAATCTACTTTTAGTTTTCTAGAGGTGACATACAGTGTATCCAGTTCTAATTTTTAAAGGAGACAGTATTTTTCCATTGTATCTTTTTGTACCTTTGTCAAGAATGAGATAGCTATCACTGTGTAGGTACACTTCTCGGACTTTAGCTGTGTAGGTTCTCAGACTTCTCAGACTTTTCTTATACCCTGCTGCTTCCTCTTTTTCCCCATGCCACCACATAGGCTTTTGTGGCAGTAAGATACGTTTTTCATTTTTATGTTTCTGTACTATAATTTACAGTCATGTGCTGTAATAGTTCTAGTATTGCTCTCTGTGCTCAACTCCTCTCAGCTCAGCTCTCGTCTCTGTCCAGGTATAAAGTAGTATGGTAGATCTCAAGAGGAGAGTAGAACACAGTCCTTCAACTAGTATCTACTTTCTACTTTTCTGCAGTATTTCAAAAATACTATTGTTTCTGTTTCTCATTTTTATTATTTCTCTGAGAAGTTCACACAATAGTTTCAACACATTCACCCTATATTCAATGCCTCCATATCCGTTGCCTTTCCTGCCAAACCACATTTGTATCCTCATTTTTACACCCATCAAATATAATGTGTTCTGCCTCCACACTTTTTGATATACCATCATTCAACTGGATTATAGTTCTTCTACCGGGGGATACAGTTTTAAGGAAAATCAACCCTTTCCGCCCCAGACAGCTATCAGTTGCCGATATCTTTTAAGCCAGGGGTGGGAATTTGTGCCCATCTCTCCTCTCCTACAAGGTTTGTTTATGGCATGCTGCCACATGTTCGATGGTCCAGAAACATTCCAGAACTATTTATGTGTTCTACAGTCTTCCAGGTACTATAAGAATCTGCTCCAGATACATTGATGTCCAAGTGCAGAGAGAGGGCACCCTGTGTAATTTAGTGTAGCAGTTATTCTATCTACAAATCTAAAACAAAAAACAAATCATTGCCCACAGTAATGTCCACAGTAACAATTTTGTGAGTGTCTTGACTTGTATCTTTGCAAGATAATAAGCAATTAACCCCATGATTAGAGTGTAGGAGACAATTTGTAATGATGGATGTAATAATGGAATTTAATTAACTTTCGATAAATATTTCAGGGAAGATTCATTTCTGCACCCAGATCCTTATTTATACTGTAATAACTTCCTTCTTTTCGTCTATAACCAATGCATCAAAAGCATGCAGCAAAGTGACTCTCAATGTAAAAGGCCATGGTCCAAAGCACCATAGCTTTTTACTGTTGATTCAGAACATCAGTATGCAGGCCACAAAGATTGTCCATCGCATGTGATTAATAACATTGCTTTCCAGTTCCTAAACATGCTGTAGATTCTTTCAGATGAGCTTTTATGTGATGGAAAATTCTGTGTGATACTGCACCATTATGTATAAGGTATAGTGTAAGAAGTCAAATTTTGTAATTGTTAATAGAAACAAGGACCATCTTCACCTATTATTTCTATTAAAACAGACAAGAGGATATTTAGACAAGCTTGGAATTAACTAAGATTGTCTTAGCCCAGACGAGACAACTGTAAATACTGTATCACTTTGGGGTGTAAGCGAATACTAGCAGAAAAATGTTAACAATACTAATTTCAAATAAACATTATACACATATTAAAGTTTTGTTTATATAATTGTGGCTAGAAATATGGAATCCTTAACACTGCATGTGTTTAAGATACTTTAAAGTTTCTTAGTCAATTCTTGTTTCTGGGTAAAAAGTCACCACATACTCAACAGTTAACAACTGTACATTAATTATCTCAAATTTTTATTGGACAGAAATTTAGGGATTCAATGAGTAGTGTTGTGGTAAATCTCCACATGTCCCGGCAATGCAAACACAACACAATTAGTATGAATACATGCTGTGCACCTAGATTGGGCAGGTCTACCTCTACACTACCATCTTTTCCATCTATGAGACCCCTTAGAACTTGTGGTTTCTCCAGGCCATGTGCTTCTGCTCTGCTTTTCTTCTTCCTCCTCCTCTGGGTCCTCTCCCTCTTCCACTTTCTCCTTTTTCTCTCTCTCCACCTTCTGCTCCACTTTCCCTTTATCGACCCAATCATCAGCTCCCATGTATTTTACAAATTAAGGTGGGAAGAAGGTTTACAGGAAATCACCTGAGTGCTGGCCCATTCCTTGCTCAAACCCCTCACAGGAGAATGGAATCAACATCAAATATAATTAGCCCCAGGGCTATCCACAACAGAGTAAGCTACACAAGGGTGCTCACAGCTGCATGTAAAGTGACCCTTGAGCCATGTAATCTTCTGGAAGCTTGACTAGAGGAACATCCACTTTCATGTTCACCACAGCTGTGCATGGAACTTGCTTCCTTCTGATTGTAGTGTCTTGCTCCTTTCGTCAGCTGGAGGCCATGCTCAGGTTCTAGAGGTTGACCTTCCCCCTTGATTGTTAAGGGCAAAGCTGTTCCTATACTTTGTCTCTAGATGCTCGTTGGAGAGACTTGGACTTCTCTTCTATAACTTCAAATCTATCAACTCAGGAGCTAGAGTTAGAGGAAGTTGATTAGGAAGACAATGTTATAAAATTTAATTTAATCATATTGATGAGAGTCTATTATTGTTGTTGTTGTTTTGTCTGTATGTGTGCACACATTTGATATATGTGCACCTTTGTGAATGTGAGTGAAGGGCAGAGGGCCACCTTGGGTAAAAATCCGCAGGCACTATCTTATCATTTTCTTTGAGACAAAGTCACTCTCTGGTCTTTCATTTGTCAAGTAGGCTAAGCTGGCTGGTCACTGAACCCTAAGTGTTGACGTTCTAGCTCTCTGGCACAGGACTGACAACTGTGTACCACTATTCCTGCTTTAACTCAGTCTCTTGTCCTCACATTATAAACATATTACTACCTACATAATCTCACTAGCCTAAGAATCTTTTAATGTTGCCATATTCAATATGCTTAGAGCAATTCATGGCACTGTGTTTACTCAGCAGATGGGAATTACACAAGTGTGAAAAATGGGAGGCCCTGGTCATGGAGACCTGGAGGTCTGATCAGGGTGAGTGTTTTATAGTTTAACTAGGACATGTTGGTTAAAAAAAAAATGCTTCTCAAAATACAGTCTGCCAGAAATGGGTAGAAGGAAACATCTTGTCTACAAAATGTCTGCAACATTTTTGTTAAAAATATTTATTGTAATTTTCTTTTGTTTGTGGTTTTTTTTCCTTTTGTGACCCTGCAAATCTTCACCCACTGATTACTGAGGCTTATGTGCAATAATGGATAGATGTCATATAGAGTTAATCATTAACCTGACTTGATTGATAGCTATTCCTCAGCAGGTTGTAGAATGGAGGCTTACCTTGATGATAAGTTAATGATCACTTGAATGTCCTCCAGTTTTAGGGAATGAAATGTTCTAAGAAAACTTTTGATAGAGAAAAAGAGACAGCAAGTTCTACCTTCCCAAAGTGTGGTGTACGTGGGTGAAATGAAGAGTCATGGGCAGCCTTGAGACTTGGTCTTTAGCAGGTAATGACAACCTTAGTAGTTTGTCCTTGGGTAGGGTGTCAGCTTAAGCTCTAATTTAGTAAATCCTAACTTTTTTTTTAAAATCAGATTTTGAAATGTGCTGAAAATATTTTTTCCTCAAACAAATGGAATGATGTATTCTTGTCACGTATGCTTCCCACGTGCTGGGGAAAGAGCTTCCACCTGCCTAATGTGTGTTACTTGCCAAATGGGCAGAGGATGGCAAAGCAAACAAGAGAAGCTCCCTCTGCAGCAGCCAGCAGAAGTCCCATGCAGTAAGCAGGCTATTATCCTGTTTACCAAACAATCCTCTGGGATGAGGAGTCAATGCAAAACACCTTTTATGTCTGTTAAATGTCTAAATTTATGCAAAAGATTTTGGTATGAAGTAGCTTAATTACATAAATACAAGTTTCATTTCCTGCTTGGCTCCAAGACCTTATCATTGTCTGATGTTAGTGATGTTTAGATAGCATAAATTAGCATTTATAGGCACCTTCTTGGATTCTGGAAAGCTTCGTTCCAAATTTTTAAAAAAAATTCTTTAATTTTTTTTGCAGTCCAGATTTTGTCCCCCTGCCAGTCCATCCTGTCACTGTTGCATATCCCATACCACCCCACCCCATCTCCAAGAAGATGTATCAAACCCCTCATCCCCATCCCACCAAATCTCCTGACCTCCTGGAGCCTCAAGTCTCTTGAGGGTTCAATGCATCTTCCCTGACTGTGTCTAGACTCAGGAGTCCTCTGCTATATATGTATTGGGAGCCTTATATCACCTGGTGTATGCTGCCTGGTTGGTAGATCAATGTCTGAGAGATCCTGGGGTTCCAAATTAGTTGAGACTGCTGGTCCTCCTATAGGGTCACCCTCCTCCTCAGCTTTTTCCAGCTTTTCCCTAAATCAACCACAGGGGTCACCAGCTTCTGTCCATTGGCTAGATGTAAATATCTGCCTCTGGCTCTTTCAGCTGCTTGTTGGGTCTTTTGGAGGGCAGTCATGATGGGCCCCTTTTTGTGAGCACACCATAGCCTGATTAATAGTGTCAGGCCTTGGGGCCTCCCCCTGAGCTGAATCCCACTTTGGGCCTGTCACTGGACCTCCTTTTTCTCAGGCTCTTCTCCATTTTAGTCCCTGTAGTTCATTCAAACAGAAACAATTAGGGGTCAGAGATGTGACTGTGGGATGGCAACCCCTACACTTGATGTCTTTCTGCTGAAGGTGGGCTCTACAAATTCCCTCTCTCCACTTTAGGGCATTTCATCTAAGGTCCCTTCCTTTGAGTTCTGAGAGTCTCTCACCTCCCAGGCCTCTGGTACATTCTGGAGGGTCCCCCCACCTACCTCCCAAGGTTGCCTATTTCCACTCTTTCTGCTGGCCCTCAGGGATTCAGTCCTGTTCTCCTCACCTAATACCTGATTATGTTCCCCTCTTCCCCTACTTGTCCCCTTTCCCAACCAGGCCCCTTCCTCTACCATCCTCCTGTGATTGCTTTCTTTTCTCTCCCAAGTGGGATTGAGGTGTCCTCACTTGACCCCTTCAGCCTGTTAACCTTAAGTTTTGTTGATTGTATTCTGGGTATTCTGTAATTTTTTGCTAATATTCACTTAGTGAGCACATACCATGTGTGTCCTTTTGAATCTGGGTTACCTCACTCAGGATGATATTTTCTAGTTCCATCTATTTGCTTGCAAACTATTTTTTTTTCTTTAACGAAGTGATATTTCTCAATTGATGTATGTGTGCTAACTGGCAATAAGGTGGGCAGTACAGTAACTTCCAAGGGACTCCGTAATTATGCAACAATCATTTATGCAGCATCCATTGTGTTTTAAAAAAGACTCAGGCTTGGAATATAACAGGGAACAAGAAAAGCATGGATTTTTCTCAGTAAGAATCAGAAAAGAGGAATCTTAACTTTATTGTTCTAAGAAAGATGCTTATAATATTTTAAGCATAAAGTTTGATCTGATCTTAGGCTGTAATGCAATATTTAGGATTTTTTTGCATATAGGTTATTCCAGATGCTGACATAGTATACACTCCCACACTTAACTTGTCCCTTGTGGGCAACCTTATGACTACAGCTGCAGCAGTCAATCCTTGTAAAAGGAACAGGCTCTGGTTTCAGAGGGAGCACGGGCACACACACACACAAACACACAAACAAACACACAGATACACACACACAGATATACACAAACACACATATGCAGACACACATATGCAGACACACACACACACACACACACACACACACACACACACACACACACACACACACACACACACAGAGCAGCTGGCACCAGTGTGCTGATGTTCCGATGTTCCTCCATATTTTAGTACATTTCAAGTGGTGCAGAATACTGAGCAAACAGAAAATGCTGTGGTTGAACAGATGAGGGGGGATAGAACTACAACTTAGTACTTTGAATAATACTTAGTCAGTACTTAAGTACTGTGCAAGTTAATACTTGCATGGTAGGATATAGAACACCCTAAATAGTGGTAGTCTAAGCTGATTGTAGTGGCTTGTGGTGTCCATGTGTATTTACTTTCTTTCTATCAAGGACAGGGAGATAGACAGTTAAACTGAACCTTGTCTATTTGGTTTTGGTTTTTGGGAAAATAAAAGTTGCTTATGATGATTTAATCAGGATATTAATGAAGAGTCAGATCCTGTGCCATTCAGGTCTACATTTTAAATTTGGACATGTCCTGACCTGTATCTAGGGCATCTTGAATGAGAAAACTTTGTTTAAAGGATTCCCTCACAAGATGCAAGAGCAGAACAGATTTCTGAAGTAACAAGCCATGAAATTCTGTGTCTGATAATACACCAGGCTAGAGGACTCTGAAAGCCAGGGCTGGTGGGAAGAAGCCAGTGTGAGCAATGGCTTTTTTTCTGACAGTGCTTGGGAATAAAGGGATAGAGCTACAAACAGAAGAGTGCTGTGAAATAACCAGAAATAATATGACCAGTGCAGACCATAGATATTTACTTGGCAATGAAATCAATTCCTTGCAAGGATTTTAGTTTTTATTTAATCATTGTTCTTCTGTGTATGAAACCTGTGTTATATGTGCCTGTTTTATGTGTGTAGAGGCCTCTGCCAGGCAAGTCTTGTGCTAGCCCTTTGACAGTTATAATTGACAGTTACTAGTAGCTGGTAGACTGATCATTATCAGAGGGAAGGAGACTGGTGCTTCTCATAAATCATGTCATCTGCTGTGGCCAGTCTATGAGTGTTATAATCAAACTTCTAACGGATGGAGGTAGAATGCATATCCACTGTGTGCAGTGTGGTAGGGGTTAGTTGTATATTGAGATGAACTAACTTAGTCAGAATGTGCTCAGCTTTCTTTGCTAGACTATGTCACTCTCGGTGGTGTTGTCTCAACATACATTGTGAACAGATCCATGTGACATTTTATCAAAAGCCTTATGCTTTGTACATTTAATAGGCCAAAATTAACTGGTGGCCAGAGTTGAAATATGGCATGCTGCACCAGTAAAATCACACCAGCTGATCTGTTTTAAATAATCTTTCATTCTGAATCTTTTCACCCATTATTTATCCACCCATTAACTTTCTTCACCAGCCTCCATGTTAACAATTCTAAACTGCAAGTTTGTAAGACATCTTCTGTAATCGCCTTTCGCTAATGTATGGGTAGAGTCCCGGTGGGAGTTCAGAAGCTATCCCATCCCAGTAAAGCAACACTTTATAGAGAAGGTTGGTCTGGAAGTATGGAAAGCTGGAAGGACAGAAGTGACAAACTAGTAGCCTAGACTTTGATAGACAGGTTGGAAGCCTGGAGATGAGTAAATTGGCTGAGAAGCTGCACTTGTTGTCTTTGATTCAGTTGTAAGTGAAGGAAACAATTCAAATTCCCTTAACCATGAGAAGAGCAGTATTGGTAAAGTGTGGAGTGGATGTTGACTCATAGTTGATGATTGAGGAAGACAATAGAAGACAAAAAGGAGCTGAGACTCTTTCTTCAGATGCATTGCTTCACTGGCTCTCTTCTTCCTTTGTCGGAGCCCAATCTCTGACCAGCAGAGATTGGAATAAACGACATTAACTCCAAAAAGCAGGTTCAGAGCAGCTGCAGCCGCTTCTCTTTATTAGGAGGTTTCTTGCAGCTTCCCCAGCTTCTCAGTCAGTCTTCAGTCTGTTCATCATCATCAATCAATCATATCTCTCTCACTCTCTGGGACTGTTCACACTTATCCTCTTCCATTCACTCACGTCATCTCACAACACCCAATCATAGCCACACACATCCAAGGCAGCGTGCAGGATTGGCTGATAGAATGGTCGCGAGATGTTGAGATGTTGCACTAACCTCTCCAACGAGGTACACGTGTGCATGATTGAGACTGAGGTAAACAAGCGAGGTTACGGGGCTTTAGCACAGAGCCAGGGCACCATCTTTGGCCCATGCAGCCATGCCCGGCTCCCCACATTCCTTCATGACCCCTTCTCTACCCTCTTCTTCTGTTCTTTTGTCCCACTGAGCGGGAAGTACAATTCTCTACACACAGAATCTCTTCACAAAAGAATTCTAGTTTTCTTTTAGATAAAGCTATTGACAGAAAACAACTATTATATTCAATAGCTCACATCACAATATAGTCATATCTTAAAGTTCTGTGCATGTCTCAATTACAATTTGAACAATGATGTTGTCAAAGGAATGGTTTTCCATGAAATGGCCAGGCAGAGTCAAATACACACACCTGAGGTGTTCAGGGCAAGTTCTGGAATCATGGGAGTGGGATTCCACAAATGAAGCGATGTTAACCAGGCACACACACAACTCTTACTGTTGATATTATGGAAAAATTAAGGATACTCAACTATATGACATTATAAATATTCAAATTCTAGATATATATTAATAGCACAGTTGCACTACCATAAATGTTTGCATTGTTTCATATATTTTCTTGGTAATCTGTTTTGGTTACTTTCATATTGACTTTTAGAGTTCCACATATTTCTTATATCCAAACTTATTTTTTTAGAAATTTCAAACCTCAAATAAGCTAAAGTATGTTTACTATATTTTATATGCTCTTAACTTTGTATACTCACATGAAACAATTTCTGCTTCTCCATATTTTTTGTTTAAAAACAGTGCATTCAACAGAACTCAATTATTTAGTATCTACTGTATCCTAGATCCTCTATAGTTTAATTTAAACATGTAGACTCTTTTGAAATAATGTTGAAAGAGCTGTCCATGTCCTTAAAAACACTTCAAAGTTCCCCTGTTCAACAAAATACTGTGAACTGGGTTTAAGTCAAGCAAAGGCTTAATGATTTGTTGGTTTTTTGGTAGATTGTAGAAAGCTTGAATAAATCCAGGTAATGTATATAATGTATATGATGTATATACACCCTCCCTTTTGTATCAAAGCTAGGAAATCCTTAAAGAGTTCAACTCATGGGTTTTAGGTCTCAAGAAACTTTATTTTGTGCATTTTATTTATGTGACTTGTATCATTCCATTTTATTTTATTGCATGGATTGGCAATTTAGGGGATGAAAGAATACACAGAGGACTGGAGGCACTGGTAGGGTGCTAGGATGCTTGGCCAGCGTGTTAGAGACTTCCATCTCTAACACTGTACAAAACAATACCCTTACACATTCACTTATGATCATCCACTGGAGTGTTCTATGAAACTCAAGGCTCCTTGTTAGGTCACCAAGGCAGTCGTACCAATCCCACAGCAAAGCCCACTGTTACTCTAATGCACTGAAGTATGTACTATTTATGGTGACCACAGACAAAATACACACTGTTGCATGTAGTCCCTTCCCTCCACCCTCAGAGTGCTGCTTTCTCAGTCCATTCTAACAGGTGACTACAAATCTGAGGGGGTGGGTGGGAGATGTGATGAGTGGGGCCATCTTGTAACCTATCCGCTTGCGCAGCTGTGTGTACACATTTGTTATGTGCATTGAAAATTTTCAGAGTGCTCTGTATAGTGCCATTGACAGTGGTTATTATCAAGCCAGCAAGCATTACGGAAAGGGCACTAGTGGGCATCATCAAGTTTTCATTTTTTATTCAACACATAATGACAGTTTATTCCTCTTAATAGTGTTATAACAGCAGGAAGAAAGATTATAAAGTGCTTATAAAATACTTACATACTTGCTGAGTCTAAGCTTTATTTCTTAAATCCCACAGTATAAATCTCATAGAATGTCTTCCATTCTATAAAACAGTAAGGAAAAGGATCTATGGCTAGCTTTGGTTATTTATTTATTTGATTTCAGATGTGTTATATTTTATTACTGTACACTTTTCTTCTACAGTTCATTTTAATTGCATTCTTTAGATGTCAGAATGTCAGGTTGCTGTTATCCTAGCAGTATTCATCCTGAGTGCTGATAAAAAAGAGATAGGTTTCTCAGCAAAAGTCATCATTATGCTCAGATGTGACAGGACTTTGGTGGCCACATTGACATCCCACTGGGAGTATGTCAGTCAGCAGGGCTCCATGTCTGAAATCTTATAGTTACTATGATTTTTCTCATTACCTTGTTGTAGGGTTGACTGTTTCCTTGTCTTGCCTTCATTTAGGTCTTCAAGAACTTACTCATCTATGAATTAAAAAAAAGACAAACAAACAAACAAACTATTGTTATTATGAAGAAGCATATCCAAACTGGAATAAATATAACAGGTGCTACTTTCCAAGATATGATGCCAATAGTACTCTAGGTACTTTTACTCTTGCACAATGGTCTCCAAAGCAGAGAGGGACCTAGGTTAGCGTGTGTGCTTCCAGATGGAAGCTTTGCTCGTGGAGCTGGGCGAGGCTGGGCGGGGCTGGGGGGACAGCTAATGTGTGGAGACTGTGCTTTCGGCTCAAGTTGAAGGTTACAATTTCCCCAAGAGATGGAGGTCTCAATTCTACTCTCCAGTAAGTGAGGTTTTATAAGTCACAATTTAAGATTTGTTTTTATTCTTCTCTTTCTCTCTCTCTCTAGCCTGTCTGTTAGAAATTACAAGGGAGTCTGGATCTCACTGGGTGGTTATGAAAAACTTGTCAGCTTAGTTAGACTGTTCAATAATATAACAGCATTAGTTAGCTAAATTGCTTCTTTAATGAGGGCATATGACACTGGCTTTTTAAATGATAGCCTACAATTCTAGAGATATGTAGATTAGGAGACTCACCAAATGTGAGTTGGAGAAAGAATATGAAAATCCTCCACTAGGCAATTATAAAATATATTTGCTGTATGAATTTCTTTTAACAAATCTGAGTGGTCAAGGCTATTAGGGTGAAATGGCATCAAGGTTTTTAGACAAGATCATGTGTAAAATGATAAACATCCTTAGAGCCATCAACCTGGGCCAGGCTGTCTGACACCCATCAACCTGGCCCAGTTGCCTTCTTTTTTTTTTTTTTTTTAAATAGATTTATTTTATTTATATGTAAGTACACTGTAGCTGTCCTCAGACACTCCAGAAGAGGGAGCCAGATCTTGCCACGGATGGTTGTGAGCCACCATGTGGTTGCTGGGATTTGAACTTATCACCTTCAGAAGAGCAGTCGGGTGCTCTTACCCGCTGAGCCACCTCACCAGCCCCCCCAGTTGCCTTCTGACTGGGTTCTTTTTTATGTTTTTGTCATATATATGAGTCTGTACAGTTGTATCTTAACATATTATGAAATGACAGTTTATAGGTCTCTCCTGTTTCTAAGATCTATACTGCACTGTCCTTTCTGAAGGCCCCTGTGCAGGGCACTGAGATGACAGGTCCTTCATGTTTCAATGCCCTTTCTCTTTTACTGGCCGAATTTTCCATGACTTAGTAGTAATAAAACCATTTTGAGAAAAATGTTAATAATTCATGTTTTTCAAAAAAAAGTTTTATTCTGTGTGTGTGTGTGTGTGTGTGTGTGTGTGTGTGTGTGTGTGGTCTTTCCTGCATGTGTGTATATATGTACTACATGTTTTCTGGTACCTGCAGATTCCAGAAGAGAGCATCAGAACCAATATTGTGGGACTGTGATAGGCAGCCAATTTTGGTTGAATGAGGCTTGCTCCAGTGACTCAGTAGAGAACTCTACAAGGGACAGAAAAGCAAGCCACTTTCCTAGAATCAGGTGCCTGAAACCACAGATCCCCCAACTCCATAATTCTGTGACTACCAGTCATGCAGACAATGTCTCAAGCTTCTGGCATTCTGGCTAGACTACACCCCCACAGTTACCTGACTATAGCCAGGTATGCTCCTCTCCACAGTTACCTGGCAACAGCAAGATAGCTCAGCTCACTATAAGAGGGGTTGCTTGGCCCCTCCTCACTCTCTTTAAGCCTTTACCTTTCTTACTCTCTAGCCCTCCTTCTCTCTTTCCCTTCCCCCCTTTCTCCATGTGGCCATGGCTGGTCTCTCTCTTTCTACCTTCCCTCTTTCTACAATAAAGCTCTAAAACCATAGACTGTCTTTGCTCATCAAGGCCGCAGTGCTTGAATGATGGGATGGGCTTTATCCTAATGAGCCACATCTAACCTCCCACCAGAAGGTCTTTCTATGCTCCAGGCATGAACCAGACCAAGAACTTTCACCCATGTGGGAACCATCAGACAGTCCCCTTGCCCTCTCCTCCCTTTGGCCCTAGAGCTGACCAAGCCCCCCCCCCCCCCCCAGTTCTGTTCCCAGCTCCTTCGCTGTACCCAGGTTGGGATGCTGGAGGCTGGGAACTAAAGCTGCCTAAAGCTGCCTCTTGACCAACCCCCGCAGAGTGGGGTCAGTGGCTTCACACAGCTAGACACCCTCCCAGGACTGCGTAGAAAGCATGCAGCAGTCCTCCCATGTGTGCTCTCCTAGAGCATTGGAACTATGGCGGAATGAGGGTTCTCTCCCACTCCCCTCTTTCCCCCACACCCACACCCCACACTATATCACTGTAGCTATAGGTAGTTGTGCACTGAAAAACATCTAGGGTTCTCTGTAGGAGCAGCAGGAAGTACCTCCTAACAATAAAGAAACTTCTCTACTTCATTCATATATATATATATATATATATATATATATATATATATATATATATATATGTAATTTTTATTCACCAGATGTAATCACTGTCTTTTGAGACTTACTGCTGAATAAGCCCATCCTTTCTAGCTCTTTCTGACTTTCAGCTGGCTGGTTCAACTCAGCTCTTCTGGCTCAAAACTCCACTCCAAGCTGACTGATTCAAACTTGGTTCTTTCAGCTTCTTACTGAATTACTTTGCTTGGAAAAACTGCTTCTGAATTCTATGCGCTAAACTTCACTGACTGCACAAAGTCAATGGAACGGCACGAACTCAACTGCATTCAACTGAACTGCACTGAACTTCACTGAACTGAATTCAGCTGAGCCTCACTCACTGAACTATCCGCTGCCTGACTCACTTTTCACTTCTCTAATGTTCCTCTGTTCCCTGTCTGCTCTCGTGAGAATTGAACATATCCTGTCTCTGACTCATCCTGTCAAATCTTTCTCTGATTCATTGCTTGTCTGTCCCTCAATTAGATGTCACTTTCCAACATGGCTGCTTCCTTCTACAAACCAACTTTACCTTCACTGTTTTGGATTAAAGGTGTGTGCATATTCCAGCCACAGGGATTAAAGGTTTGCCATTCCACCTGGATCACACAGACTTAGAAGGTCTTTGGATGTGGCCCCTTTCCAGAGTAGCCATATTGCTGGATTAAAGATATTCTATATAAATAGTTTAATCTGGAAATCACATTTAATTACTAATATAGCTTAGGGAGTCCAAGAGAAAATCGATTGAAATATTACCAGAACAGATAGTGGTTGGTCACTTCCACAAGCTTTGTGTCACCATTGCACTAGCATATCTTGCAGGCAGGACACCATTGTAGATCCAAGTGTGTGGGTAGGTTATCATCCTGGTTAGTTTTATGTTAACTTGACACAAGCCAGAGTCATCTGAGAGGAGGAAGCCTCAATTGGTCCTCTAGGCAAGTCTGTGGTGCATTTTTGTTTTCTTTCTTTTCTTCTTCTTTTTTTTTAATTGGATATTTTCTTTATTTACATTTCTTTTTCCCCACCTACCCTCTGCTGCTTTTACAGTTCAAACATTAGTGCCTTTCCCTGATTCCCACCCCCAGAAACTCCTCATATCACCCCCTCTCCCCTTGCTTCTATGAGGGTGTTTCCCCACCCACACATCCACTTCTGCTTCCCTGCCCTCAAAACTCCCCTACTTTGGGCCATTGAGACTCCACAAGACCAAGGGCCTCTCCTCCCATTGATGCCTGACAAGGCCATCCTCTGCTACATATGCAGCTGGAGACATGGGTTGCTCCATGTGTACTCCCTGTCCCTGGGAGCTCTGGGGTGTCTGGTTGGTTGATACTTGATATGGGAGGGCTCAATTTAATGTGAGTGGAGCCATTCCTAGGCTTATGGTCCTGGCGTCTAATAAGAAAACAGGGTGAGCAAGCCATGAATAGCAAGCCAGTAAGGACCACTCCTCCATGGCAGCTTGTACCTCTGGGTTCCTGCCTTGTCTGGGTTCCTGTCCTAACTTCTTTTGGTGAAGAAGAGTGATGTGGAAGCATCAGCCAAATAAACCCTTTCCTCCCTAAGCTGTTTTCATCATGGTGGTGTTTTATTACAATAGTAAGGTTAATTAGTGCAGTTGGTGTTTATGTTTCTCTTTTGGTAGCATGCAGAGAACCTCTCTGTACGAAAGGCTCTATGTAGGCACCAGCTTCACTTCTCCATGTTCAATAACTTGTGTGGGTGTTGTCGTCATTAGTGGGGCCTGATTTGATTTAAGCCCCATTCCACAAGGTGGAACTCAGAGCCAATACTAATTAGGTGACAAACAAACTGAAACTAGATAATCTGAGAACCTGGGATAAAAACAAACAAACAAACAAACAATAAAAACAAAACAAACAAACAATAAAAACAAAACAAACAAAAACTACTGTCTAAAAAAAAAGTAGCAGTAAAATGTCCTGATGACATTTTTTTCCATACTCCTCCATCAAGGCCTCACTTAGCCTTCATCAGATTCAGAGAAGCTTCGTCCTGTAGCACATGGGAACAAAGTCAGAGACACACAGCCAGACATTACCTTGAAAGTGAGACCTTGGATTTAATTCCTTCTAATTTACTTCCATCAAATTTCTTCCCTCTGGGTTCAGGGAACTATGGAGTATAGGAAGCAGAAAGAGTAATAGGCAAAGGGGATGGAGGACACTAAGAACACATGGCCATCTTGGTCAACACTATCAAAGCTCAGATGAGCTCACCGAGACTTAGGCAGCATGCACAGGCCTGCACTTGGACCCTTGCAAATATATTATGGCTTCCAGTTTAGTGTTTTTAATGGGTATATGAACTAAATGGATATATGAACTAATTGATCTCTGTTTCTTGTGCCTTATTTTTTTTTTCCATTTGTTTGTTTGTTTGGTTTGTTTTCTCTAATTTAATGTGTTCCTTTTTCTTATATCATATTAAAAAAGAAACAAACTTAGAGATTAACTTGTCTAGTAAAGGTGAGAAAAAAAATCAAGCAAAATAACTATAGCATTAATCTCTGAATAAAAAATGCAAGGCGGCACCTGGAGGATTTAAATAAATAAAATAGTTCATAAAAACAAGAAAGGCATAATATTTATTAAAAATTGTAGCCAGGTGTGGTGGTGCACGCCTTTAATCCCAGCACTTGGGAGACAGAGACAGGCGGATTTCTGAGTTTGAGGCCAGCCTGGTCTACAAAGTGAGTTCCAGCACAGCCAGAGCTACACAGAGAAACCCTGTCTCAAAAAACAAAACAAAACAAAAAAACAAAAAAACAAAAAAAAATTGTAAGGGGGTTTAGGTTGCTACAGAGGACAGTACCTGTACTAGCTAGTTTTGTGTCAATTTGACACAGCTGGGGTTATCACAGAGAAAGGAGCTTCAGTTGGGGAAGTACCTCTATGAGATCTAGCTGTGGGGTATTTTCTCAATTAGTGATCAAGGGGGAAAGGCCCCTTGTGGGTGGGACCATCTCTGGGCTGGCAGTCTTGGGTTCTATAAGAGAGCAGGCTGAGCAAGCCAGGGAAAGCAAGCCAGTAAAGAACATCCCTCCATGGCCTCTGCATCAGCTCCTGCTTCCTGCCCTGCTTGCGTTCCAGTCCTGACATCCTTTGGTGATGAACAGCAATATGGAAGTATAAGCTGGATAAACCCTTTCCTCCCCAACTTGCTTCTTGGTCATGATGTTTGTGCAGGAATAGAAACCCTGACGAAGACAAATTGGTACCGGCAGAGTGGGGTATTCCTATGACAACCTGACCATGTTTTGGGGAGGACTGTGGAAGGTCTGTGGAACTTTGGGTCAGAAGATCCATCCTATGTTAAGAGCTCTGTGGGATGTTGTATAGGAGCTTGGAAGATAATGTTGAGAACAGTGCAGAAGATGGAGACCTGGCTTGTGAAATTTCAGAGGGAAAATTAAAGACTTTTTTCAGGGCTATTGTTACTTTGTGAAGATTCTGTGGTTCTGGTTAGCTGGGGCTGAATCAGCTGTGATTTACAAGATACCAGACTACTAAAGCAAAAACTTGGCATTACTGGGACCATTGATGCTGGTTAGCTGGAGCTAAGAAATTAGCAGTGATTAAGAAGTGACCAGCATCATTGAGGTGACATCTTCTGGAAAATGTTTTCTGAAAGCACAAGGAGGCTGTGTTCCAGAGATAGCCATTGTTGTACCTTGTGCTGTGACTGGACTTGGTAATGTGTAAGAGTTACCTAGGTGGTACTCGTTTTAGAGGCATGAAGGAGTCATGCATAGCAGCTGAGGCAACGGAAGCACTGTGAGAGGCCATGGAAAACCATTGGTGAAGGTGCAGCCTCAGCTGAAATTGATGGCCCAAGACTGAAGGGGTCATGTAAAGGAGTTGAGGCTCGGCACCATTGAAGAGAGCCTCTGAGAGGCTAGTGTTGAAGCCTAGTTACTGAAGCATTTTGGAGATGCCAGTACCATAAGATGACGACCAAGAACGGCAGCAGCAATGGAGTACAGACATCTGGAGCCTAGAGGACAATGTGTGTGCTACAAAGGGCATGGCTGGAGAAGTGACCCAAGCTCTTGGAGGAGCCCAGATCGTGAGTTGGATCCCAGACATTGAATGTTTGGAAACTGAATTTTGCTTTTGATTGTGACTGTGCCCTGATATTTTTCACTCTTGAAGGAAGTATTTTAGTTTAGTGAAGCCCACCGTTAAGAAACTTTGAATTTTAAAGTAGTTTGTATTTCAAAAGATACTGGATATTTTAAAGGGACTGAGGTTTTAATATGTAGACTGTGGGACTTTTAAAGTTATTTAAGATCTTGGGGATGAATAAGAACTAAGGGTTGAGGTTAATTAGTGATGTGTTTGTGTGTCAAGTTGACAAGGGGTCACTTGTACTGGCTAGTTTTGTGTCAACTTGACACAGCTGGGGCTATCACAGAGAAAGGAGCTTCAGTTGGGGAAGTACCTCTATGAGATCTAGCTGTGGGGTATTTTCTCAATTAGTGATCAAGGGGGAAAGGCCCCTTGTGGGTGGGACCATCTCTGGGCTGGCAGTCTTGGGTTCTATAAGAGAGCAGGCTGAGCAAGCCAGGGAAAGCAAGCCAGTAAAGAACATCACTCCATGGCCTCTGCATTAGCTCCTGCTTTCTGACCTGGTTGAGTTTCAATCCTGACTTCCTTGGTGATGAACAGCAATATGGAAGTGTAAGCTGGATAAACCCTTTCCTCCCCAACATGCTACTTGGTCATGATGTTTGTGCAGGAATAGAAACCCTGACTAAGAGCAGTACCCAAGCCTTGTGAAAAACAGCTTAATTTTTTAATGACTTTTAACTGCTTATTGTTAAGTTATTATGGACCTGAGTGCATTCAGCATAAATACTTTCATTGACTTACTCTGGCGAGCTATTTTAAGGTATCTTTCTTCAAGCAAAATAGATCAAGAGTAGGTAAAATGACTCTGGAAATAGTAGCTATTAAGCTTAGAGACAGGAAATATAGGATGCCTTCCAAGCTTTCTACAAAGGTATCTCCAGAGCTGATAAACAATTAGAAAGACTCCAAAAGCCTAGGATTAAAAATAACACCAATAAATGCAGATTATGTCATTAGGAAGGGCAATTCAGTTGCTATTCTGCTCTGACTTCCTGGTTGCGTGGCTATCTTGTACTCATTAAGGAATTTTATGCCTTGCAATTTTCCTCACTAAATTTAATAGTTTAACTATTATTTGATCCTAGTATCATTTTAAAGCATCTAAGCTCAACAGGTTTTCAGATCTTGGGTATAAAACTGTACTTACAGTACTAAAAATTGTAAATCATATAGTTAATTGTTTTTATTCGAATTTTAATTATAGATAACATTTTATGAAGGCCTATATAAATTTAAAACATTACTATAGTTTTAATTTTGACTACTTCAGCTTTTGTTGCAATGTTCCTTGAACTGCAGGTGCAGGTGCAGGAGTTGTGTTGTAATAGATAAGTTGGGTGGGGCCCACAGTGGTTCTTCACAGCCTAATTAGGTGGTTTTCTTCTTAGGTGCTTACAAAGAAACAGTTCATTGTTGAATTGTGAGAGTTATACTTATCAGTGGTATAAGGATTAATATGTAGAATGTAGGAATTGTGCTGGTTTAATGAAGCAGCAGTTGTAGGTTCTCCTCTATGATCCATGATCTCACTGGTTATGGAAGGTTATAAGTTTTCAATGCCAGGTATGATTTCTCTCTTATTGAATTTGCCTTAACCTCAATTAAGGAGATGTTCATTAGCCAAGGTATGGATGCCTCTGTTGTAACCAAAGGATAGGGTGCCATGCTCCTTGTTGGTGATAGGTATCATTGGTAGATGGCTATTAGTTGCTTCCCTCTCTTAGAAACTTACATCTTTTCTTCATTTACCACGAAAGCTAATTATCACGGAGTAGGCTTTCAGGTCAGATCCAGCTTGGATCATCCAGGTTCTACATTCAAAGTGAATGGTTCTATAGCAATAGGAAGTTACCTGCACCCTCTGGCAGGTAACCAAGGGCAACAACACTAGCCTATAATATTTTGGAAGTCTGTTGAACTATCCTGACTAGCAACTTGAAAGGACATTTGTCATGCTTGTTCTTAGAGTCTATGGAGGACAAGTGTCAGCCTAGGATGTAAAACCTTATTTGTTTAAAGTATACATATATTTTATTCACACACTCACATCATGCATAAATAGATAATATTACAACTTTAATGATTTTTTTAGACATATTTACTGTTATTGGAATGGTACCTTTAAAAAAAAACCTAAATGGTATAACTGTTTAATTTGGCAAGAGATTTTATTAATTTTTAAAAATATAGTCATGTGATTCAACTGAATCATCTAGTGCTAAGCCCTGTGGAGTAATTTCTGGGTATCATATGTTATTTTACTGTACCTCTTCTCCCTCATATGGCTAGATCTAAGGCTCTGAGCATGATAACCATGCTCTGCCACTGAACTCTATTTCCAGATCACTTGTTAGGTACTTCCTGGTTAGCAAACAGTTATTGAATGACTATAATATGTTTAAGTGGAGAAACGTAATCAATGCCATATCATCATCCATTGCTTTCGAAAGACTCATAATTATGCTAAGGAGCAAAGCCCTTAAAGTTAATTATAGTCTGTTGAATGGTTGCCTTATTTTTTTTTTTTTTTCGAGACAGGGTTTCTCTGTGTAGCCCTGGCTGTCCTGGATCTCACTTTGTAGACCAGGCTGGCCTCGAACTCAGAAATCTGCCTGTCTCTGCCTCCCGAGTGCTGGGATCAAAGGCGTGTGCCACCACACCTGGCAAATGGTTGCCTTATTAAGGATACATGGGATTGTACAGAGGAGAAATCAGTTCATTCATGTAACACAAGCTGGGGAATACTATTTGCAGAAGCTGTTATTGAATTTTGGATTTTATGAATAAATAATTTGTAATGATTTTTTTTGAAAATTTCATACAATAAATTTTTGTTATATTATTCTCCTCTAACTTCTTCCAGATTCTACTCTTTCCAACTTCATGTTNTTCCCTGGCTTGCTCAGCCTGCTCTCTTATAGAACCCAAGACTGCCAGCCCAGAGATGGTCCCACCCCCAAGGGGCCCTTGATCACTAATTGAGAAAATGCCTCACAGCTAGATCTCATGGAGGCATTTCCCCAACTGAAACTCCTTTTTCTGTGATAATTCCAGCTGTGTCAAGTTGACACAAACCTAGCCAGTACACTCTTTTATGTACTCTTCATATGTGCAATTCTTGTTAACTGTGTCTTCATTACTTTTTTGTCTTCTTCAGTTTATATAAACACCATTCTAGGTGCTAGCAAGAAAGACATAAGCAATCAGGAAAAGTTTTGTCAGCATGGAATTTGTATTACAGACACAGAATTCTATCATAAATCATTCTGGAAATTGCTTTTGTAGGTAGCAACCTAATAAATATGTTAAACATTGTCAGCCATATAGAGCCTCTTAGAGCTACATCACTTTGCCTTGCCAGTGAAGCAATCTCAGCAAACAGTCTGTAAGACAATGGCTGGGACTGCTTGACGCTGTGCTTCACCCTGAAGTTTGAATTTCACATACTTCAACTCACAAAAATACTCATCTGCATTCTTTCTCCTAGCTCAATTATTGAGAAATGCAAATTCACATTCTTTATTTACAGTCCATACATAACCATGAAGGCAAACATGGGCTCTCAGCCTATATATAGTTCAACCTTGTATAAGATGATTCAGAGCAGTGGAGACATTAAACTCCATCAACTGAGTAAACCTAAAAATGGTTGCATTATTACATGATTTTTAAAAGTAGAGTTTAGCAACTAGTTTATAAAGCAGGGAGATTCTGCAAGAGATACACGGAGGGCAAAAGTTTGGGCCATGGAGCCTCAGGGGATCGTGAGTAAGGGAATGTGTACCACATGAGTATTTTTGGAAGTTAATATTCCCTGTTCCATGCCTATGTGTCTACCTATGAGACCACTCTTTGTACAAGAACCCTATCATCCATATTGGTATTACATAATTAATATTCAGTGGTATTCCAGGCTTGCTTAGTCAGGTTTAGCTCAGGTTTCATCACCATCTGTCTTAACCTCCTCAGCTCAGCGTTCGCGATGTTCTCAGGAGAGGCATATACAATTAAAGTGAGTGTTAGCTAGCCAGTTGCTCCTGGAGTGATGTGCTGGGTCCTCTGACCTCAGCCGATTTTCCATTTACACCTTAGTAACATTCTCTTCATTAGCTGACATTATTTTTGTGCTTTACTGTTGACTTGGAAAGTCCAGACTTACTCTAATGTTGTCAGCTATTTGATACTGGTATTGAAGCTCTAGGACCCTCAGTTTCTTCATTTTGAAATAAGAATATGGCCCTAACTTGCAGGGGTATCATTTTAAATGAAAGAACTCCAAGTCATTACTAAACATTTTATAAAGTATTTGCATGTAGAAAACTAAAGGATGATTGACTTATGCTACTATTATTGGTTTATAGAAATAAGAAGTTTGTTTTTCTGACAGAGTTTTAGTTACTTTTTATAAGGTGAGATAAAAGTTAGGAAGAGGAGAAAGTTAACTTAGTTCAGAAAAAAAAAACCTAGTCTCAAAATTCTAGGAATAGTAGAGATAACTTGATACAAGAGAAAATTTATTATGACCTTATGACATTTTGAAAGAAGGAAAGCAACTGTTTAACATTTCAAAAGATTAATTCATGAAATGTTAATTTATTTTACTATATTAATACATTTTAACACAAAAGAATCACAATCCCTTTGAAAACATGCCAAGATATCAATGTTCTCTGGTTTAATACAGGGGTCATTTGAACCCTTGATCTCTATACAAATAGTACTACCATAATATATCTGTACTTCACATTAACTATTGACTTCTGCTGCTAAAGTGACAATATGTTCTTAGTTTTAGAATTTGCCTTAGTCTCACACATGGAAGAGTCATTCTTCATATTTACGTTCCGTTGCCAGAAAAAGACTTAAACTGTTCCATAGCTCTTTGTGAAAAGTATCTGTTTTTTTTTTTCTCAATGAATCATTCAGACCTTCAGTGAGAAACACCACAATTTAACAGGAGAAAAGCTTAGAACCCGTGAATGGGACCCACACACCCATCAAAGCTGTAGCATGGAGAGAATGAGGCACCAGTCTTTAGTGAATGTATGAAATCCTCATGGGCTTCTGCTCTGAGGTTTGTCCACAACAGAGCACAGAGATGGTAGTTACAGTGCACTTTGCTTTTCTATCTTTCTTATCCTCAGTAGCATGTATTTATATGTATACCTTAATGTAAGCACAAATGTGTACACATAATTTTCTCAGTTCAATTTGTACATATTTCACACATGGCTACCAAATCTACAATTGAGCCCCATATGACGTACTTACAGAGGTCTCAATCATTGAGTTAATGTCTTGGATGAGGTTCTTAGAAGAACTGAAAGGTCAGATATATAAGATAGACAACTGGTAGGAAGCTTGTACCTGTAGATAGTGAATCATTGATTTTTCCTATGCTGTTAGTGATGCTTTTGGAGCCTAGGCATACACCAACCACTGTCAGATTGCCTCTTTTCTAAAGTCATCCCCCAATAATCTCATGCAGAGAAGTATACTAAATATGATAATACTGAATCTGAGGTTTTCTTTTTGTAGATATGGAGTCACCTTAGGGCTGCATATTAAAGTCAGAATAATCTTATTAAATGGATATCACTCTAAAGTCTTGTTTACATTTGATCATTATAGTGTAGAATTCTACCCTTCAATGGATGAGGTTTTATAGAATGATAGCTATTTTTTCCTTGGTCACCTGTTAAGTCTGCATTTCACTCCCTAGTTGCCCCTATCATATGAAGATCCTTCTGTTTTGCCTCTGTCTAGTGATCTCTTAGATTTATTTCTCTGCAGTGCCATTTCCCCCACAGGAGTATTGACTTAGGCCCTCATAATTCTTCTCTCCTACAAAACAACACATCTTTATTGATGTTTCTCTGCCTGTATTGAACATCAAGCCCTATGGACTTTTCCTTATCTTCTGGTTTTTTTTTTTTGTTTGTTTGTTTGTTTGTTTGTTTTGTTTTTTTGTTTTTTTTAGAGAAAACATGCCCTGTAACTTATATTTAGAGTTGTTTGTAGATGATTATGATGAAAAAGTCCAGAAGTTGTAGAAGCCTTACATTTGTGTCACCATAGGGCCTGTCTACTCCTTTGCAAAATTTGGCCAATTTTTGCTATATTAGATCCAAGAATAGTGTCATAAGTTGCTTAAGGGTAAAAAATATGTGATTGAAATTTTGTAATATTAAAATTTAATAATATATTTCTGATGAATCTGTGTGCTACTCTTTGGTATGGGACTAAAGTAGTATGCAGAGATATTCACAGACCCAAAGACCTTTGTCCTGTATGTCTTCAGCAACTAAAAGAGGTCTTTTGTCACAGTCTTCTGTGTGACTGAGCCAACAATTAATCTTCTTTATTTTTCCATTCACTAACTTCCTTCCTTTATGACTAGTTCGATCGAAGCTTCCACTCTCTCCTTTCAGTCCTGCCTCTAATCTCATCTCCTCACATTCCCCCTTCTTTCTCCTCAGAACAGGGGAGGCCTCCCATGGATATTGATCCAAGCTTCATCCTGTAGCTTTAAAAAATATTTATTTATTCACATTATATACCAGTATCTGCCCCTTCTTCACAGTCCCCATCTCACACTGCTTCTCCCCATATTACCTGCTGCCTTTCTCCTCTGAGAAAGGGGAAGTCCCCCACCTCCATCTTGGTATGCTCCCATGCTGGCACATCGAGTCACTTCAGGACTGGGCACATCCTCTCCCACTGAGACCAGACACAGCAGCACAGTTAGGGGAATGGGATTCACAGAGAAGCATCAGAGTCAGGGACAACCCCTACTCCAGTTGTTTGGGGAACCCCCATGAAGACCAAGCTTCCCATTGGTTACATATGTGTAGGGTTAGGGAGAATAGATCCAACTCACGCTCACTTGTTGATTGGTAGTTCAGTCTCTGGGAGACCACAATGGTCCAGGTTAGTTGGCTCTATTGGTCTTCATGTGCATTCCTATTCTTTTTGGGTCTCTCATTCCTTCCCCCATCTCTTTCAGAAGACTGCAGGAGCTCCATCTTTTTGTTTACCTGTTTCTATTGGCTGTCGGGTGGAGCCTCTCAGAGGAGAGGTGTGCTAGGCTCCTGTCTGTAAGCATAACAGAGTATTAACAGTGTCCACAGGATGGGTCTCAGTTTGGGCTAGTCATTGGTTGGCCATTCCCTCCGTGTCTGCTCCATCTTTGTCCCTGCACATTTTCTAGGCAGTACCCATTTTGGGTCAAAGGTTTTAGGGTGGGTTGCTTTCCTTATCCTTCTACTGGGAGACTTGCCTGGATAAAGGTGGTGGCCACTTCAGGTTTTATATCACCNAGTGTCCACAGGATGGGTCTCAGTTTGGGCTAGTCATTGGTTGGCCATTCCCTCCGTGTCTGCTCCATCTTTGTCCCTGCACATTTTCTAGGCAGTACCCATTTTGGGTCAAAGGTTTTAGGGTGGGTTGCTTTCCTTATCCTTCTACTGGGAGACTTGCCTGGATAAAGGTGGTGGCCACTTCAGGTTTTATATCACCCACTGCTATTTGTCTCAACTATAGTCACCCCATAGAATCTCTGGGTCCTTCCCCATGCCAGGTCTCTGCCCAATATAGAGATGTCCCCCTGCCCACTGCAGATTTCCTTTCTCTCCCTTGCTGTCTTTATACCTGATTCCCTGCTGTGTTCTCCTCCCCACCCCATCTCCCACCCAGATCTATCCTTCTATTCACTTCTAATATCAATTTAATTCCCCCTTCCAAGAAAGATACAAGCATATTCCTTTGGATCCTCCTTGTTAATTTGTTTCTTTGGGTCTGTGGATTGTAGCGTGATATCCTGTACTTTATGGCTAATATCCACTTAAAACTGGGAACATACCATGTGTTATCTTACTCACGATGATATTTTCTAGCTCCATCTATTTATCTGCAAATTTTTTGATGTTTTTGTTTTTAATAGCTGAGTAGTATTTCATTATGTAAATGAACTACATTTTCTTTGTCCATTTTTCAGTTGATGGACATCTAGGTTGTTTCTAGTTTCTAGCTATTACAAATTAAGCTGTGATGAATGTAGTTGAACAAGTGTTCTTGTCAGGTGGTGAAGGATACTTTGCATACATGATCATAGCTCTGAACATCATTTTTAATTGGATCATTTGGGTAGTTGTCTAATTTCTTGAGTTATTTATTCATTTTGGATATGAGTCCTCTGTCAGAGGTTGGTGAAAATATTTTCCCAACCTGTAAGGTGAAATATTGTCCTACTGACAGTGTTCTTTGCCTTACAGAAGTTTTTCAGTTTCATGAGTTCCCATTTATTAACTGTTTATCTTATTGCCTGAGCTATGGGTTTTCAGTTCAGGAAGTTGTCTTCTGTATCACAATATTCATGGCTATTCCCAACTCTCTATTCTATTAGATTTAGTGTATGTAGTTTTACTTTGAAGTCTTTGATACACTTGGGCTTGTGTTTTGTGCAAGGTGATAAATATGGATCTATTTGCATTTTTCTACAGGCAGACTTGTAGCTAGTCTAGTACTATTTATAGAAGGTGCTCTTCATTTTCCATTGTATGGTTTTGAGTTCTTTGTCAAAAATCAAGTTTCCATAGGAGTATGAGTTAATTTCTGGTTCTCTAATTTGATTCCATGAATCCATCTGCCTGTTTCTATAGTAATAATGTGCAGTTTTTCTTGCTATTGCTCCTATAGTACAGCTTGAAGTCAGGGATGGTGATACCTCTAGAAGGTCTTTAATTGTACAGGATTACTTTAGCCTTCCTGTTTTGTTTTGTTTTGTTTTTATGAAGTTGAGAATTATTCTTTCAAGGTTTGTAGAAATCAGTTTTCGAATTTTTATTGGAATTGCATTTAATCTGTTGACTGCTTTTGGTAAAATGGCCATTTTCCTGAAGTTAATCCTACTGATCTATGAGCATGGGAGATCTTTCCATCTTCTGATATCTTTTTGAGTTTCTTTCTTTTTTGAAGTTCTAGTCATACAGATCTTTCACTTTCTTGGTTAGAGATACACCAAGATATTTTATATTACTTGTGGCTATGGTGAAAGGTATTGTTTCCATAATGTTTTTCTTGGCCTATTTATCATTTGTTTAAAGGAGGACTACTGATTTCTTTGAGTTAATTTTGTATCAAGCCACTTTGCTGAAGATGTTTATCAGATGGGATCACTTATGTATATGATCATATCATCTATGATACTTTCACTTCATCCTTTCCAATTTTATCCCCTTGATCTCCTTTAATTGTCTTATTTTTCTAGGTAGGACTTCAAGCACTATATGGAAGATATATGAAAAAATGCTACCTTTGTTTTTTTCCTGATTTTAGTGGGATCACTTTTAGTTTCTCTCAATTTAATATGATATTGGCTATTGGCTTGTTGTAAATTGCCTTAATTGTGTTTAGGTATACTCCCTTTTCCTTGATGTCTCCAAGACTTTTAACATGAAGGGCTGTTGGATTTTGTCAAAGGCCTTTTCAGCATCTAATGAAATGATCATGTGTTTTTTTGTTTTTTTGGGTTTTTTTTTTTTTTGCTTTCGGTTTGTATATATGGTAGATTACATTGATGGATTTTCATATATTGAACTATCCCTGAATCCCTGCAATGAAACCTAGTTGATCATGGTTGGTGACATCTTTAATATGTTACTGAATTATATTTGTAAGTAATTTATTGAGTATTTTTTTGATCAATGTTCATAAGGAAAATTGGTCTAAAACTCTTTGTTGAGTCTTTGTGTAGTTTATGTGGCAGGGTGACAGTGGTCTCATAGAATGAGTTTGACAATGTTCCTTCTTTTTGTGGAATAGTTTGAGGAGTACTGGTCTTAGCTCTTTCTTGAACTTCTAATAGAAACCATCTGATGCTGAGTTTTTTGGTTGGGAGACTTTTAATGACTGCTCCTATTTCTTTAGGAGTTTTGGGACTGTTTACCGGATCTTGATTTAAATTTGGTGAGTGGAATCTAGAAAGAAAATTGTCTATTTAAGTTAAATTTCCCAATATTTTTGGAGTGTTTTCTTTTTATAATGGTTATTTTATTTATTTACATTTCAAATGTTGTTCCACTTCTCAGTTTCCCTCCACAAGCCCTCAACCCCCCTTTTCCCTCCCTACTGCCTCTATGAGGGTGCTCCTTCACCTGCCCACCCACTCCTGCCTCAGTGGCCTAGCATTTCCCTATCCTGGGTCAAGCCTCCACATGACCAAGGGGATTCCCTCCCAGTGATGCCAGATAAGGCAATCCTCTGCAGTATATCCAGCTGGAGCTATGGGTGGCCCTGTGTACTCTGTGGTTGGTGGTCTAGTCCCTTGGAGCTTTGGAGGGCCGTCTTGTTGGTTGATATTGTTGTTCTTTCTATGAGGTTGCCTACCCCTTCAGCTGCTACAGTCCTTGCCCTAACTTCCCCATTGGGATTCTCATGCTCATCACAATGTTTGGCTGTGTGCATCCGCATCTGTATTGGTTCAGCTCTGACAGAGCCTCTCTGGGGACAGCAATACTGGTATCCTGTGAGTAAGCACTTCTTGGCATCAGCAATAGTATCTGGGTTTGATGTCAGCAGATGGGTTGGATCTCTAGGTGGGGCAGTCTCTGGATGGCCATTCCTTTAGTTTCTGTTCTACTCTTTGTCTCTTCATTTCCTTTTGACAGGAGGAATTGTGGATTAATATTTTTGAGGTGTGTGGGTGGCCTCATCTCTCAACTGGAGGTTGTGCCTAACCACTGGATATGGTCCCTACAGGTTCTGTCTCCACTTTGTCGGATATTTTGGCTAATGTCCTCCCTGTTGGATCCTGAAAACCTCTTGGGACCCTGGCATCTGGGACTTTCTAGTGGCTACCCAATACTAACAATTTAAAGGTACAATTGGTGATTGTCATTAGTGTTTGAAGACCAGGTAGTCCCTCATGGGAGAGGGCCTTTGCTGCTGCCTGTAGATCTGGTTGTCCTGGGTAGCAGTAGAGCAAAGCAGGTACAGCTGTTGGTCCCTAAAGGTGGCACACCTCTGTCTTGGGCAGCTTCAGGTCTCTGAAGGATGCAGGCAGAGCTGTGACTTGGGAAGTAGATTGCAGAAGGAGCAGAACATTGCTTGCTGCTTCTGAGCTTTCCCACTGTGACTGGCAGGATGGAGGGATAGAGGGATAGAGGGATAGAGGGATAGAGGGATAGAGGGATAGAGGGATAGAGGGATAGAGGGATAGAGGGATAGAAGGATAGAGGTCTCACTTGATGGTCCCTCATGGCTGTGTGGAATGGAAGTAATAATAGTTCTTTAACTAACACCTTCATGCTTCAGTAGCCTTTGTGTATTAGAAAGTGAGGTTTGAAGGGAAAGAAACAAACATAGTGGGTCTAATAGAAACCTTTTGTTTATTTAAATATAGTTTTTAAATTTTTTATTCTTTTTAAAAAGTTAAACATCACTACATAGAATCTGTTCTCTTTTCCTGTCTCAAAGCCATGGCTTCTACATCTTAATTAGTATTATTTTTTTCTCATTTCCCATATCCTCACTCTACCATCGAGGTTCACACGAGGTTAACTTTGACTGTGGATAGTGTGTCTATAGATGAAGCCTGGGCAAGTTCATGTTTTCACTCAGGAAGAAGATATATCATCATAGCTCATGAGAGAAGTTCTAGGGACTCTCCAAGAAGCATGGGATTAGAATACCTCTTTGTATGGTTGTGTCCAATAAAAGAGAGTGTGTTCTTGGAGCTACTGACAGACATCATCCCTGTCAAAATGTCTTGTGGTGTTAAACCTATGATCTTTGTATATTTGGTAATTTACCAACTAGATATCTGTGTGACATATATTTTTCTTAGAGAGTAGTGTCTTACTATAGTGGTGATATTTGGTTTATTAAACTCCTATCATTTATTATTTTTTGCATCATTATTAGGCTGATTTAGTGTACTAGAAAGTGAGGTTTGAGGAAAACAATCATAAATGTAGTTGGTCTAAAGCAGTCTTTTGTTAAGATGAATATATTTTCTCTACCTTCTTCACAAAACTTGTAGTCACCAAAAAAAAAAAAAAAACAACAAATTGCACCACTAAAAATGACATTACTAAATGAAAATATATAACATCGTTTTATATATTTTATATATTAATTTAGGATCTCTCTCTATATATAGCTATTTATCTTACTATCTATCTATATAGATATACATATAGACAGCTCTGTAGATGTTTTGATTTAGGATGTAGATCCCTTTCCTATTTATAATTTCTACAAAGTTCATAAGAGTATTTAAATGTGAATTGACATAGTGAACATAGAAATATGAGGAAAAAGATTTAAATTAAGGCTCAAGCAAGAAACCTGCTCTGTTGCATAGCATGTACTGTACTGTGCATAAGCAGTGTATGTCTCCTGAAAAACTTGCCTACCTTTAGATAGAACTCAGAGTTGGTGGGGTGCCAACTAGGCATTCCTGGAATGGAGACAGTACCAAGGGATTTCTTGGCATGTCTGGATATTCCCCTTGGTTGCTATGCTCTTTCTCACTCAGGAGTGAAGTGACGTTAGCAGCATCATCTTGCCCAAACTGCACTACCCCTTTCCATGTGACCCAATCTCCAGCCCATACCATAGCAACAGGAATTGGGGGTCTCCACTGTCACTCTCAGTTCTATTAACTTCTCAATATGCTGAGCTAACCCTTAACAAAGACATCACTACAATTATCTTCTTTCTGTGACTAACTTTCCCCTTCTTCCAAAGTACATAGCTTTGTCTCTCTTGCATGTCTCCTCTCCCCTTCTCACACCTAAGTCCTCCTGGGCTAAGCCAAAGGTTACCAATATTGCTGTTGTAGTTGAAGAGGTAATAGTAACTATGCATCGCATCCTAAGTACAGAAAGCATGTTTATTGTACTGGACACCTTGAATAAGATCCAAAAAATGGATCTTGTAGAGAAAAATGGAGTAATTAGAGACAGAGAGAGACAGAGAGAGAAAAGAAAAAAGAATGATTCTCATGTATTACCTGAGAGCTTTGTTAAATTACTTACCACTTCTCTTCTCTGTTACTGTCTGTGAATAAGGAAACCAGAAAAAGAAATTCAGACCCCTAGAGAAGAGTCTGATTTGAATAATACTAAAGGAAGTTTTGCATGACCAGGATACCCTGTCTTTTCCATCATTCTGGCACTGAAGCTCTCTCTCTGGGCCAAGTCCTGGGGCAGGTAAACCATGGAGCAGTAAACACCACAGAAGATTCATTGCATAGACCAGTTTTAACCTCTAAAAGTAACAACTAGAACCAAGGGACAATGGGATGATAGGCACACTGTTTGAGCATGCCCTCTGTGGTTAGCTATCTCACTACATATTGATTTAAGGCAAAAGTATTCTTGCAAAATCACCTACCAAAATGTCTCCTTGAAATTCATTGAAAAACTGAACACCATAGTCATCAAGGAAATGCAAATTAAAACCACCCTGAGATCCTACCGCACAACAGCACAACAGTCAGAATGGCTAAGATAAAAAACTCAGGTGACAGCAGATGCTGGCAGGGATGTGGAGAAAGAGGAACACTCCTCCACTACTGGTGGGGTTATGCAAGCTGGTACAACCACTCTGGAAATCAGTTTGGCAGTTCCTCAGAAAATTGGACATAGTACTACCTGAGGACCCAGCTATACCACTCCAGGACATATACCCAGAAGATGTAATAAGGACAGAAGCTCCACTTTGTTCATAGCAGCCTTATTTATAACCAGAAGCTGGAAACAACCCAGATGTCCCTCAACAGAGGAATGGATGAAGAAAATGTGGTACATTTACACAATGGAATACTACACAAGTGTTAAAAACAGTGCCTTCATGAAATTCACAGGCAAATGGATGGAACTGGAAAATATCCTGAGTAAGGTAAACTAATCATAAAAGAACACACATGATATATACTCACTGATAGGTGGATATTAGCCAAAAAGCTTGGAATACCCAAGATACAATTCACGGACCACATGAAGCTCAAGAAGGAAGACCGAACTATGGATACTTTGGTCCTTCTTAGAAGGGGAAACAAAATACCCATGGAAGGAGTTACAGAGAGAAAATGTGGAGTAGAGACTGAAGGAATGACCATCCAGAGACTGCCCCACCTGAGGATTCATCCCATAAACAGTCACTAAACCCAGACACTATTGTGGATGCCGACAAGTGCTTGCTGATAGGAGCCTGATATAGCTGTCTCCTGAGAGGCTCTGCCAGTGCCTGACAAATACAGAAGTGGATGTTCTCAGCCAGCCATTGGACTAAGCACAATGTCCCTAATGGAGGAGGTAGAGAAAGGACTGAAGGAGCTGAAAGAGCTTGCAAACCTATAGGACAAACAACAGTATGAACTAACCAGTACCCCCAGAGCTCCCAGGGACTAAACCACTAACCAAAGAGTACAAATGAAGGGACTCATGGCTCCAGCTGCATATGTAGGAGAGAATGGCATAGTCTGTCATCAGTGCGAGGAGAGGCCTTGGTCCTATGAAGGCTTGATTCCCCAGTGTAGGGAAATGCCAGGATAGGGAAGTGGGAGTGTGTGGGTTGGTGAGCAGGCAGATGGGGGATAGGATAGGGGGTTTTCGGAGGGGAACCAGGAAAGGGGATAGCAATTGAAATGTAAATAAAGAAAATATCTAATAAAAATAAATAAATAAAAAAGAAAAACTGAATAATATAGTTAGTAGATGATTGCAAAATGAGCAGAAAGAAACTAGAGTTATTTAGTTTGTAACTATATAAAATTCCTGTAAGATTGCTAGGATAATCCAAGAGATGAACCAACACTTAAACAAAAGTAAAGGGCTGAAAATGGTGAAGAAAGAGAAGCTGAAAAGTTGCTTCAGGATATTTCACATGTGAAGGATGGAACTTAGACAAAAGCAAGGGGAGATGGAAATGAAACTGTACACAGACTTAAAATGCCCATGTGTAGTAGGAATAGTTGAAGAACTTGGACACTTATCTTAGGAAGTCCTGATAAAATTCATGAACTTTAAGGGTTAAAAGGAACAACTAGGATATGCTGAGTATTCAATAATGGAGACAATTTGTCATTTGTATTCTTAAGAGAGCCAATTGCTTGAAAATAAACCCCACAAAGTAATATATCACTCAAAAAGTTCAAGAAGTTTGAAATGGATGGCAGAACAAACAGTGGAGAGTCTAGTTTGATATTCTTCAGTATCTGTATACATAACAGTCTGTCTGACATCTGTATTTATCTAAATGGGTAGTAATCATGAAAAAGATTATTTATTAAATCTAAACAGATTCAATAAAAAGTAATTGAAGAGATTGAGGAATTATTTGGATGGTATCAATAAACATAAAATCTATGTCTAAGAATTTATACTTTTAATAAACCATGCTACTTTAGACATTCATGAAATATTCATAATTAGCTGTACAGTTGCCTGTAAAGGAAGGTAATAAAAAATAAAAATGAGTACAATTTAATACATTTTAATATGTGCGTGTGTGTGTGTGTGTGTGTGTGTGTGTGTGTGTGTGTGCATATGTGTGTGATGTTTGCATAGAAGACCCACTGCCCTTATGTGGAAGAAAAATGACAACTTATATACTTAATTCTCTCCTCCTCCCTCAGATCCTCAGGCACAGTGAGAAGTACCTTTATCTTCCAAGGTTTTCTTGCCTCAAAAATTCCATTTAAAAATATGAAAAATAAATTACTGATAAATATTTACTGAATTTCTTCAGCTATTGAAATGAATAATTATACTTCTGAATTAATCATGAATCATATATTTTTGAGACTTAATTTATAAGGGAATATTATAGATTTGAAAACTATTTGGAAACTATAAAGAAGAATAAATTTTAAAGCCAAATAGGCTCAGTAGAACTCTACCTTGAGGAAGAACTTCAATTGGTGCTCCAATTTTAGAAAAGGAACTTCAAAAATGGAAGAAAAAAAGGAAGAAAGAGAGGAAGGAAGAAAGAGAGGAAGGAAGAAAGAGAGGAAGGAAGAAAGAAAGGGAAATACATAAAGAAAAAAATAGATGAAAAGCTAACTATAAAAGTAAAGCAGGTGAATAAGGACTGCCACAGACCCTCTCAGGCCCCTCGTCTGCGTGGCAAGAGTTCTCTTGAGCAAGTGCGCTGTACACAATGATGCAAAGAAACACAGGGTTATGAAACACAACGATCTAAAATTTATAAGGAATCATAGGTCATTGCATATATACTCACAAGATCAAGGAAGACAGGGAACTTGGAAGATATTAAGGAAAACATATTTTTTAAAAGTGCAAAACATTAATTTGGGCAAAATGACAGAGACAATGAAAGGAGAAAGAAGTATTTTTCTTTCTTTTGTGAGCAGACATAAGAATATGATTATTGTGTGCCCTGGGTTATTGTCATTATCCTCATAATGATAAAGGAAAGAAGGGTAGGTAGAGAGGGTGGAAATGTAACTGATGGAATAAAAGAAAATGGAAATATCTAATTCACAAAGACTATGTATTTACAGAAATTCCTTTACCTCAAATTAAGTGACTAATGGGAGACAAATCCAGTATGAAAGATCCAAAGTATGTAATGCTTAACAAAAGTGATTTCCTCAGATCCATTCTTCAGGGAGAATGAATTGGAGACTCCTTTAACAATCTGTGGTGTACTTCTTATAAATGGACCTCTTTATAAGTCTGGATGTGTATGCTCAAAACAATAATGTTGTCACTGAGTTCAGCAATACATCAGCTCATCAAAAATGTCTTACATAGTTTGTGAACTTAAAGATAGACTTTTATTTTTCAATCTATAAGAATTCGCATTGCCCAATTAATTTATTTTTTTCCATATACACTCATTTCAGGTAGTAATGGATGTATTAACTGCTAAATACCCAACCAATATCAGAGAGAATTTATGATAAAATCAAAGTTTAGCATTTTTCTTAAGAAGCCATGATTACTTTTCCAGCCAAGCATTGAAGTGTTTTGACTATTTCCTGTAGGCATCATGTTTCGCACACTGTAAAGTTTAGCCTTTTGTTATTCAAAAGCTGATCTCTCTAACTTCATATCTTATTTCAATCTGGACACAACATTGTAATATTTATACCAAGAATCTCCTATCTCAACTTTGTGTAAACAATTCTTACCCCTTATCTCTGCTTTTTCAATAAACGGTGATCACCCAATGGCTGGGCAGAATAGAAAATAGGGTGGAATGTCTGCCAACCAGAGGAGGGAAAGGGGAGAGAGGAAGATTCAGATCAGTGGAGGATGGAGGATTTGGAGTCATTAGGACTCCCTATGCCTCAAGGTTGCTTGAGGTGGGAAGACATGTTAGAGCAAAAACAAATTGACAGCATGCATCAGTCTGACACTGAAAGTCAAGAGCACACTTCTGAAACGAGGCACTATGTTAGTAGAAGTAAAGAAAACTGAGCTAGCTTCTATACATGGTTGATAGCCCAGTACAAGGTCTAGGCCATATACCTGGATTTCTCTGGGTCTTTATTTGTACCAGCTTTGTGGTCCCTAACTTTTTCAATGCTGAGACCCTTTAATTCAGTTTCTCATTTGTGGTCAACCCCAACGATAAAATTATTTTTGTTTCTACTTCATAATTGTAATTTAATGAATTGTAATGAAAATATCTGCATTTTCTAATGAGGGTCATCTTACCCTAAAGGTAGAGAACTGATGGTATATGGTTCTTATCCTGGATTCCCTTCCTAGAAGATTTAGGGTGGGGCTCAATGACTATGACATAAGTCTTTATAATAAGCTATCTCTTCCAGAAGATCCTGTATTAGAACTTCTGCTCTATCTGAACCTAGACTTTTCTAAATATTTCAGTAGTGTGATGGATCACCTCCACACCCACACTCAAGCCTTCCCATGTAATCCAAGCTAGCCTTGAACTTGCAGTATAGTAGAAACAGAAGTTCTGCTTTCTTTCCTCTGCCCTCCAGTGCTGGAATTACAAGCATGTGTGCATCACTGTTCCTTGTTTTATGTAGCACTGGCATCAAACCTGTGGCTGCTTGTTTGTCAGACAAACTCTTTCTGTCTGGGTAGCATCTCTAACCACCTCTTTTCATTGTTGAGGAAAGGTTTTCACAAACTTTTCTGTAAGAACTGGGATTCAACTTATCTTTCTCCAACTACATTTGTGAAGCAATTTACCAGCAGTGAAAAAATAATGGGAATACCTAGAGATCGTGTATGAATAATAACAAGATTATCCTAGTCCTTTGCATGCAAGAAGTATTAAATTTATTGGATCTACAAATGGGTTGGATGTTGAAGCAGGTACTTAAAATACTAAATAAAGTTTTTCTATCTAGACACTTACATTCTGTAAAATGTGCTATCATAAAATGACTAAAGACACAATTTTTTAGTAGCAGTAGATTCCATGTAGCTTTCTGGAGGAGATGATGTAAAGCCATAATAAGATATTATGTTCTTTCTAATGGTATTCTTCAGTGTTAATATATTGCATGATTCTAAAGTAATTACCACAGTAGATGTTTACCAGTGTTGCAGGAATTTTCATCCTTTTTGAGGAAGGGAATTACTTGTTACCAATGTTTTTGAACATTATACCCTTGTACTTATTTCTAAGGAATACTTTATAGATTTTTAATCAATCCAAATAAAATAATTTCATTTTTATATTTTTCTTTAATTTTAAGGGACCATGTGCATATACATACAGAGAGCAAAGGTTTGGTGGGATGTATCGGTGTTTTGTTTTTTTTTTCAACTTTTATTAGATATTTTCTTCATTTACATTTCAAGTGTTATCCAGAAAGTTCCCTATACCCTCCCCCATCCAGGCCCTGCTCCCCTACCCACCCACTCCCACATCTTGGCCCTGGCGTTTCCCTGTACTGGGGCATATAAAGTCTGCATGACCAAGGGGCCTCTCTTCCCACTGATGGCCAACTAGGCCATCCTCTTCTATATATGCAGCTAGAGACATGAGCTCAGGGAGTACTAGTTAGTTCATGGTTATTCTTCCACTTAGAGGGTTGAAGACCCCTTCAGCTCCTAGGGTACTTTCTCTAGCTCTTTCTTCCTTGGGAACCCTGTGTTCCATCTAATAGCTGACTGTGAGCTTCCATCTACATGTTTGCCAGGCATTGGTATATTTTCCCCCCGAGACAGCTATATCCGGGCCCTTTCAGCACCATCTTGCTGGCATATGCTATAGTGTCTATGTCTGTTGGCTGATTGTGGGATGGATCCCTGGCAGCCGCAGTCGTTGGGTCCATCCTTTGGATTCAGCTTCACACATGATCTCTTTAACTCTTTCAATGTGTGCTTTGTTCTTAATTCTAGGAAGGGGTGACGTGTCCTCATTTTGATCTTCCTTCTTCTTGAGTATCATGTGTTTGGTAAATTGTATCTTGGGTAGTCTAGGTTTCCGGGCTAATATCCACATATCAGTGAGTACATGTTATGTGAGTTCTTTTGTGAATGGGTTACTTCACTCAGGATGATGGCCTCCAGATCCATCCATTTGCCTAGGAATTTCATATATTTATTGTTTTTAATAGCTGAGTAGCACTCCATTGTGTAAATGTACCAAATTTTTTGTATCCATTCCTCTGTTGAGGGACATCTGGGTTCTTTCCAGTTTCTGGCTATTATGAATAAGGCTGCTATGAACATAGTGGAACATGTGTCCTTGTTACCAGATGGAATATCTTCTGGATATATGCCCAGTAGAAGTATTGCAGGATCTTCCGGTAGTACTATGTCCATTTTTCTGAGGAACCGCCAGAATGATTTCCAGAGTGGTTGAATCAGCTTGCATTCCCACCAACAATTGAGGAGTGTTCCCCTTTCTCCACATCCACGCCAGCATCTGTTGTCACCTGAATTTTTGATCTTAGCCATTCTTACTGGTGTGAGGTAGAATCTCAGGGTAGTTTTTATCTGCATTTCCCTGATGATTAAGGATGTTGAGCATTTTTTCATGTGCTTCTAAGCCATTCGGTATTCCTCAGTTGAGAATTCTTTGTTTAACTCTGTGCCCCACTTTTTAATGGGGATATTTGATTTTCTGGTGTCCACCTTCTTGAGTTCTTTATATATATTGGATATCAGTCACCTATCTGATTTAGGATTGGTAAAGATACTTTCCCAATCTGTTGGTGGCCCTTTTGTCCTGTTGACAGTATCTTTTGTCTTACAGAAGCTTTGCAACTTTATGAGGTCCCATTTGTCAATTCTTGATCTTACAGCACAAGCCTTTTTTGCTGTTTTGTTCAGGAATTTTTCCCCAGTGCCCATATCATCGAGGTTTTTCCCTACTTTCTTCTCTATTAGTTTCAGTGTCTCTGGTTTTATGTGGAGGTCCTTCAACCACTTAGACTTGACCTTAGTACAAGGAGATAAGAATGGATCAATTCCCAGTTTTCTTCATGATAGCTGCCAGTTGTGCCAGCACCATTTGTTGAAAAGGCTGTCTTTTTTCCACTGGATAGTTTTAGCTCCCTTGTCAAAGATCAGGTGACCATAGGTGTGTGGATTCATTTCTGGGTCTTCGATCCTATTCCATTGATCTACCTGTCTGTTGCTGTACCAGTACCATGCAGTTTTTGTTACGATTGCTGTGTAGTACAGCTTGAGGTCAGGCATGGTGATTCCACNCAAGGCCCTTACCTAAACATGATAAAAGCAATCTACAGCAAACCAGTGGCCAACATCAAACTAAATGGAGAGAAACTGGAAGCAATCCCACTAAAATCAGGGACCAGACAAGGCTGCCCACTTTCTCCCTACCTATTCAATATAGTACTTGAAGTCCTAGCCAGAGCGATCCGACAACAAAAGGAGGTCAAGGGGATAAAAATTGGAAAGGAAGAACTCAAATTATCACTATTTGCAGATGATATGGTAGTATATATAAGTGACCCCAAAAACTCCACCAGAGAACTCCTAAACCTGATAAACAGCTTTAGTGCAGTAGCTGGATATAGAATTAACTCAAACGTATAGGTGGTTTTGAAAACGTTGAGAAAATGTGGCTTAGTCCGTACTTTAAAAAAATTTTTTTAATTGGATATTTTATTTGTTTACATTTTAAATGTTATCCCCTTTCCCGGTTTCCCCTCCACAACCCCCCTATCCCATTCCCCTTCCCTCTACTTCTATGAGGGTGCTTCCCACCCACCCACCCACTCCCACCTCACCACACTAGTGTTACTCTACACTGAGGCATCGAGCCTTCACAGTGGTCAATACTTTTGGCATCTGTTGAACTCAAGACAGCTTCCTTTCTGTTCTGTTCTGTTCTGTTCTGTCTGTTCTGTTCTGTTCTGTCTGTTCTGTCCTGTTCTGTTCTGTCTGTTCTGTCTGTTCTGTTCTGTTCTGTTCTGTTCTGTCCTGTTCTGTTCTGTCTGGTCTGTTCTGTTCTGTCTGGTCTGTTCTGTTCTGTTCTGTCTGTTCTGTTCTGTTCTGGTCTGGTCTGGTCTGTTCTGGTCTGGTCTGTTCTGGTCTGGTCTGTTCTGTTCTGTTCTGTTCTGTTCTGTTCTGTTCTGTCTGTTCTGTTCTGTTCTGTTCTGTTCTGTTCTGTTCTGTTCTGTCTGTTATGTTCTGTCCTGTGTTCTGTTCTGGTCGGTTCTGTTCTGGTCGGTTCTGTTCTGGTCTGGTCTGTTCTGGTCTGGTCTGTTCTGGTCTGTTCTGTTCTGTTCTGTTCTGTTCTGTTCTGTTCTGTCTGTTCTGTTCTGTTCTGTTCTGTTCTGTCTGTTCTGTTCTGTCTGTTCTGTTCTGTTCTGTTCTGTTCTGTTCTGTTCTGTTCTGTTCTGTTCTGTTCTGTTCTAGAGGACGAGCCCTATGAGAAGATGCTGACCTTACAGTCTTGGCAGTGAAGGGCTATTTCCAGAGAGAAATGAGTAGACATAGTTACAATATTGAATTACCTGGTCTATTAATTTCTTTGTTGAATTTCCAAGGCTAATATACATAAGGAATATTAATATACATAAGAAAGGAATTTTAGATATTAAGTTAAAAAATAGGCACAAAAACCTGTAAAAATCAGAATAATTTTGGAGTTGTGTGGTCTGCTGCAGTGTTTCCCCTGCCTTGGGCATGAATGGTATCAGGAAAAACCAAGACAGAGAAAGAAGATACTAACTGAAAACACATAGTTGATTTGTGGAAGAATAATTTTATTTTCTTTATTCTAACCTTGATATAAGTCAAGATTATACAGATTGGTGAATTAGATCAAAAATGAGTTAATGCTGTTACATGAGAAGTCTGGAGACTGCTTTCAAACAAATCACCTAATTTAGTTGACTCTTCCAAATCCAGCGTATAGTGCTGTTTATGGCGCCGTCTTTACGCTTCTGAGAGTAATAATTCCTTCCACCTTCCTTATTTCATTTGATAAATACTAATGTCATTCCATGTTTCTACTGGAGCTTGAAATTAATAGAGTTTTATACAGCAGTTTTACCCAATACACGAGCATCATGATGGTGATTGGGCTTAACTAATGTTGAAGCATAACATGGAAGTAGATGCACTGTTGGGAAGGGCGTGCCTTTAGCAAGAGCAAGTGACTGCAGAGATACAGGGTGGTCAGTCTCCTTCCACTCTCATCCTGGGATTACCAGCGCGCTCTCAATATCTTCTGGAAATTATATTCCATAGCCCCAATTTTCCTTGACCTCAGCTCTACATCTTTATCACAGAATGTACATTCACGTTTGATGTCTTTATGTGAGTATAAAGGATTTTATAGTTGTTGAAGGCTTTTGAATCAAATCAAAATAGAATATTTTGAGAGACCAGGAAGTGATTTGGCCAGAGAGGTGTATACCCATTAGCAAGTGAAGTCAGACTATGGCCCCAGACTCATGATCAATATTTCAGACTTTTTTATTCCATATTTAATAGATGTATTTCCTGGAATGAACATCTTAACTTGTTTTTAAAGATAGTTAACATCCATGACAAAGATTCTAATAAAAGAGAAAAACTAAAAATGAAAGTACAATTATTGTAATTCCACAATTCAGAAGCTAAGTGCACTAACTTCCCTGCAATCTCTTCAGGGTTTTTCCTGTGAGTTTTTGAACCTTTCATCCTAGAGAGTCACTCAAATCAATATGATTACCATACGGTACTCTTGAAACAGCATCATGATAGTACATCTGTACAGATACCAGACTACGTTTTAACATTTTCTTCTGCTTAAGGATACTTTTACCACCAAGACATTACCTATTCTCTATAAATATTATTTCACACTTGTCTTACTGTCTTTACTACTATAGTGAACCACAGTGATATCTTTAAAATTTTTGAAGAGCACTATAGTGATGGATTCAGGATAGGGTTCTAACTCAATATTTCCCAAGAGAAAAATTAGTTACCAACCTACTTACACAATTGCCTTTTTCTCCTACACGGACACGTTGGTGCCAACTATTCAGAAGTTCATACTCGCAGATAAACCTTAGAATTACATTGTCAGTTCTATAGTGCCCACCCCTTGGGACTTGGTTGAACGTATAGATTTCACTTAGTGAGGAGACCAGCCTCTTTCCGGCACGGTTTTCCTGGTTCAGAGAAAGGCAGCCTCCTTGCATTTGTGTGTGTCTTCTTTTCTCTTTTCAGCAGGTTGAGTTTTCCTCTCTGCATATTCTTAGTACTTATTTCCACTCTAGGTTGAAATTGAGAAGTAAACATGATTTATTTATATTCATTAATAGCAGTCTGAAATATGCTTCANTGTGTGTGTGTGTGTGTGTGTGTGTGTGTGTGTGTGTGTGTGTAAATATTTATTTATTTGACAAACAAAGTCCAGTGGCCACTGAGTAACTTTTATCTGTAGTCATAGAACATGTCACAAGCTGTTATAACCATGGATATAACAGGAATAAATGTGACTACTTTGTAGGTTGAGTAAGGAAATATTTTCTACTGTGCCAGCTACAAATTGCCATGATATGCTTTGCTACTAAAATCTGAGAACATTTCACTTAAAATTAATTGATGAATGTGCCTGTGATCAATGACTCCTTTATTAATTCAAATTAATGTAGTAAGTTATTCAAGTACTGTTGAGAGCAGAGTATGAATTAGAAAATAGTCTTTTAACATATTGCAGAAATGGGCAGGTGAAGGTACAGGAAATCCTCCTACCTAAGTCTCCAGATATTGAAATGAAGGAGGCTATCAGAGGCTGAAAATAGTTGGCTAGAACTGGATTTGAAAATAACAAAGCTGTATATCTTCTGAAGTGTATTTAATTATGTAGGTTCATCTTCATATATCTCATTCCTTAAGGGGGCAAGGGATAAATCCATGCCGAAAGGCAAAGAGTTACATTTAAAGGTAAAGAGTGAGTATGTGCCTTAACAGTGCTTTCCAGAAGAGATTCCCAAGGAAGAAAGCGTTGGCACTGTTTGTTATGTATACTGTGTGTAAGCAAGGTGCACACGCTGAGAAATACTGCACAAAAGATGGAAGGGATCAGATACCAAACAAGCCTGCCATTCTGGAAGGAGCCAAGTTTCTCAAGTTGAAAGAAGTCTCCCAACACCATAAAAGACAACGAGGACGTGTAATGGAAAGGTCAGGGAAACATTGTTGAAGGACAGAAGGATATTCAAATGATGAAGCTAAATATGTTGTTTTTGTGAAGAAAAACAAGTATGATAAAAATTACCATTTCAGAAAGACCTTTGCTACTTTGTAGGGAAACACAATCTTGACCTGAAGAAACTGAGTTGTAGTCCCTAAATTGGATTTCATGTTCCATTTCTTCCTCACACGTATATAGCAGTGGGCAGTTTGGGGATATATTCAATGATATATTTCTTATTATCAAATACTTCAGAATATGATCCATTTGGCGATAACTTCCATTATAGAAACAAAATGTCTGGTAACCTATAAAGTAGCATTGGTTTGGGTAGTAAAGATACTCAATTGTTACCCCATATAATTTTCCTGGAGCATATGAATCAACTTTAAATCAATTGGTATTCTTTGCAACTTTTTTTTTTTTTTTTTGGTAACTTCAATTTAACTCTTTTTTTTTTTCCTATAAAGAAGTCCTACAGTAGACAAAATCATGGAACCACAATGCTAGGCACAAACATGAGGTGTTTGCATTTGCAGTGGGTGTCAGTCAGCTTCTACCTGCCAATAGCTGTTCTTCTTCGTTGTGCTTGTTGTATTTCAATGTGCTGACCCTGGGAGTGTACCCTACTCATGTGTGGTTCTGGCTTCTTCCTGTGTACCCTGTTAGTTCATTTTAATTCTAACTCTGGAAGTGAGCTTTATTATCCATACTTTCCAAATAAGGAATGGAGTACAGGAAGAGAATGAAAGGTAAAGAATTCAGTGCTTGCTATGTTCCAAGGTTCATAATTTTATTTTATTTTTTTAGAAAATACAAACTGTACACAGAGAAACTACATTACCATTATTTTTCATTTTTAAAAAATATTATTTTTATTGAATTTGATGTAAATATATATGTGTGTATGTATGGAGCAAATGTAGGGGTTGAAGACACTTAGTAGAGTAAGTTTTCTCCTTTGACCTTTACATGGGTTCTGGGAATTGAACTCAGGCCCTCCCACCTGTGGGACAAGCACTTTACCCACAGAGCCATATGTTTAGCACAGACTTTTCCATGATTTAATCAATTGGAGAGGCATCACTATTTTTCTAAGTATTTATATAGGATTACATTTATAATAAAATTATATAAGTATTTTCTAAAAGGCATGCAATCAATAGTAAATTTTGTTTTATCATCAAACATATTCTGTCTAGTATATGATATAGCTCATATTTGGTCACATGTAAGGTATAGATGCAAGAATATGATGTCTAAACTAAGACTACTCAGGGACTTTTAAAGAGTTTTGTTGAAAGGTCCTGGGAAAAGCTGAAGGATTGTGATCTGGAGTTGACAACTGATCACTTGGGACATTGGTTCCATTAAGGGGGGCTAGTGTAGAAATGATGAGATTGAATGAAAACTGACATTGGAGATAGATTGAAGATTATGGACACTAGTGAATAAAGTTGTGGGAATCACCTCAAGTCCAAGAGCATCAATCATTTTGATTGGAAGATGTAGCTGGGTTTACAGAAGGACCAACTAAATGTTTTCATCAGATCTAAGACTCATCAAGAGGAGCTATATTGTGAAAAGTTTGGTTTCAAGGTGACATCTGATTATTTCAACAGTAGGTTTCATCTATAAGTTCCCTCTCCCCACTGTTGGGCATTTCATCAAAGGTCCCTCCCTCCCTATGAGTCCTTGGAATCTCTTACCTCCCAGGTCTCTGGTGCATTATGAGGAAGAGGGGGTAACTTCTTATTACCTGAGGTTGCTGTTGCCATTCTTTCTGCTGGCCCTCAGGGCTTCAGTCCTTTTCCCTCACCCAATACCAGATGAGGTTCCCCCCTCTACCTCCCACTGCCACCCCCACCGTCCATTTTCCCTCCTAAGTCCTTCCCTCTCTCCCTCCCCACTTGTGACTGCTTTCTTCTCTCTCCCAAGTGGGACTGACGCATCCTCACTTGGACACTTCAGCTTGCTGAGCCTTTTGAGTTCTGTGGACTGTATCTTGTGTATTCTGTATGTTTTTTTTTTCTTTTTTCTTTTTCTTCTTTTAGCTAATATCCACTTATTAGTGAGTACATTGGGTAATTTAGGTTATGAAACATCAACATATAGTTTAAATCTTTCTAAACAACAAGGACTAGACCCCACACTATATGGCTATGTTCTGTTTACTGTATACTGCTGTGGTAAAAGACAAGGACTGAAGCAACCCCCATCTCAATTCACAAACAGCAAGCAGAGAGAGGACACTCAAAATGTTTCAAATTCTATGAAGCCTCAAAGCCCACCACCAGTCACATATTTCCTTCAGTAAGGCCGTACTTGTTAATCCTCCCCAAACAGCCATTAGCTGGAGACAAAAAGTACAAACATACCTGAGACCTCATGGAGGTCATCTCATGCAGGCTACCCCTGTATAAATACAGACTTAGAAAGGTCATCTTATTCAAGCTTCCGTTGTATACATACATACTTATGAAGGTCATCTCATCCAAGCTTCCACTGTATAGATTTATACTTATGAGGGTCATCTCATTCAAACTACTACTGTATAGATACATACTTATGAAAGTCATCTCATTCACACTACTACTGTATAGATAACTACTTACAAGGGTCATCTCATTCAAACTATGGCTGTATAGATACATACTTGTCAGGGTTTACTCACTCAGACTATTACTGTATAGATACATACTTACAAGGGTCATCTCATTCAAACTACTACTGTATAGATAAATACGAAAGTCATCTCATTCAAACTACCACAGTATTGATGTATACTCTATTAAAAATAAGTACTTGGATTCTCTTTTCATGTGGAATGTAGGATAAAAGCTTTTAACAATGAATCTCAAGGGGAAGGATAAAATGAGGTAGAAGCACAGTGGGGTGACTTTGGACTTCAGGATGAGGAACAGCACAGATTTTGTTTTGTGCAAAATGTTTTTTTTATTTTTATTTTTTATTATTTTCTTTATTTACATTTCAAGTGTTATCCCCTTTCTTAGTTTCCCCACTAAAAACCCCCATATCCCCTCCAACTCCCTCTGCTCCCCAACCCACCCACTCCTGCTTCCTGGCCCTGGCAGCCCCCTATACTGGGGCATAGAACCTTCACAGGACCAAGGGCCTCTCCTCCCATTGATGACCAACTAGGACATCCTCTGCTATATATGTAGCTAGAGCCATGAATCTCACCATGGTTTTTTTTTTTTTTTTTTTTTTTTTTTTTTTTTTTTTTTTTTTTTTTTTTTTTTTTTTTTTTTTTTTTTTTTTTTTTTTTTTTTTTTTTTTTTTTTTTTTTTTTTTTTTTTTTTTTTTTTTTTTTTNATATCCCCTCCAACTCCCTCTGCTCCCCAACCCACCCACTCCTGCTTCCTGGCCCTGGCAGCCCCCTATACTGGGGCATAGAACCTTCACAGGACCAAGGGCCTCTCCTCCCATTGATGACCAACTAGGACATCCTCTGCTATATATGTAGCTAGAGCCATGAATCTCACCATGGTTTTTTTTTTTTTTTTTTTTTTTTGTTGTTGTTGTTTTTCTTGTGTATGTGTGTTTTGTTTTTGGTTGGTGGTTTAGTTTGAGGTACTGGTTAGTTCATATTGTTGTTCACGCTATGGGGCTGCAAACACCTTCAGCTCCTTGGGTCCTTTCTCTAGCTCCTTCATTAGGAACCCTGTGCTCCATCCAATGGATCACTGTAAGCATCTGCCTCTGTATGTGTCAGGCACTGACAGAGCCTCTCAGGAGACAGCTATATCAGGCTTCTGCCAGCATGTTTAACACACGAGGGGACAGAAGTTTTGAGTGGAGAAAAACCAAGAAGTGATTCTACAGAAGCAGGCGATGTGAGTGCTCCAAAATGATGGACCAGTCAACATTGTGAGCTACCAGAGATGCACCAGGATAAATTTGGTCAGTATCTCTGGAGCTTCACCTATGAGGGTAACTTATTATGACAGAAGTGGGAAACTGATTTTTTGACAAAAAGAGATATTCCTAATTCTGTAGGACATGTGGGACCTTGTCACCTGACAGTCATAAGAAGGCTAAAGTTGAATGAGGTCAAACCCTGGGAATCTTAGAATTGAGAACAGCAGGAGTGCATTCCTTACCTGCCCCTACCTGCTCTGGAACAGGTAACCAGGATCATGGACACAGTCACAGTAGCATGAGCACCTGGAGTTCTCCATGATAATGATGTGTCTAGATAGACCCCGAGCATTCAGCCAGTGAGCACCCTTCCTGAGTATTCCTTCTCACAAAAGTATTCAATCCTCGGTTCATCCAAAATAAAGTATATGTGTTCACACCCACGACCAGATAAACTGGTATGAACAAGAAAGGATCATCTCTTCATTGAGGATTGCTGCAAGGAAGGCCTTTGTCTTAAAGAGCCTCACCTAAAAACGCCTCTCCTCCAGTCCCTTTTGTACTTTGGTACTCACTCCGAACCAGCCTGGATTCTGCCTGATACCAATGGTGCCCATGTACCTAGAGAGAAGACCAGGAGCCACTCACTGTCAACTCCCCACTTCAGACTTTGCCTGCCTTCTCCCAGGTCTTAGCACAACAGTGGAGAAGTATGGTGGGCTCAGACATAATTACGTGAGAGTATCAGTTGGAATCCTAGCTATAGATTAAAGGAAGCTTGTGACTGTCACAGAGAAAGTGGGGTCCTTTGTAAAGAAGGCTGCTTTGTGATAAAGACACTGCTTAGCACTCCAGCTCTCTTGGGGTCTCTCCTTATCTCTATTTTATTTTTATTTCTATCAGGGTAGTACAACCTGAGTGTGGGAATGGAAGTGAGCAAGGATTCCATTGATTCTGTGATGGTGTTTTTAAGGAAGGAATAATCAGAAAAACCCAAGGAAAATAGAGTTTTAAATGTCGGCCAAATCGAAAGGTACCGACAGGTGTCTGTGGTTGCTAATCCTGTCAACCTGCCTGGATTCATCTGTGAAAGCTTTTCTTGAGTCATTAGGTCAGGAAGCTTCTGATCTAAAAACTAGGTGTTTCCCTTGATGGATTCATGGTGGAATGACAATATAAAGGGATGATGAGTGATAGGAGGTTGAACCTAATTGGAAGAATTTGGTTACTGAGGTGTGTCTTCCAGGGGACACATCCTGCCCTGACCATATTTGATTTTCTTCTCTGTCTTCTGGACAGCCTCATCTAAACCTTTCTGTTTCACTACACTTTTCTTACCCAACTGAAATGACTCCATGCAGCCATGAACCCAAACAACCCTTTTTTCCTTTTCAGGCATTTTCTCAGGTATTTGGTCATGTAATAGTACAAATAACTATTACCCTAGATCAGATAGACCAAAGCAGAGATTAATAATAAAAACAAGAGGAATGCCAACATCAATTAATATTTCCTGGGTCAGGAAACTTCACCTCCAACCCTAACAGTGTCTCCAGGTGATAACAACTCACAATGGAAAAATTAGTTTTTCCCAGGGAGTCAAACTGGATATACAAACCACACTTAAGCTGACCCCATGCCCAGCTGTAGACAGCCAAATTTTTGTCTCATAATACTTCATCTGGGCACTTGTTTTGACCATATAGTTGTTTTCTTCTGTATATGTTTCTCTGTTTTGTGTTTTATGGGGTTTCTGTATATGCACGTACATGTGTTCTGAGTGTCTCTGTGTCCACATAATGTTTCTTGTGCTTTGTCTTTGGCCTATTTTTTCATGTTTGAATTGTCCTCTTTTGGTTTATTTTATGTTATCTTATTTTATGTATTTGTTATTATTTTTTTAGATACCTGTTTGTTTTCTATTGATAGAGAAAAGGTGTGGATTTGAGTAGGTGGGAGAATCTGGAGGAGCTAGGGGAGGAAACTAATCAGGATGATTCTATGAATAAAATATATTATCAATAATATGTATGTATATATACAAACATACCGAGACACATACATACATGCAAACATACACATGTACTCGCATATATACATGTATGTATTTTTTCTGTGTCAGGAAGTGAACATGGGTCCCTAATGATCAAAGATGTGGTCAAGGAGCAGAAGTGGAGGAGCCTTCGCTCCATGGCAGAGCTTACGGCTTCACTGATATCCTGGAGCTACCTCTTGTGTTTCCTGAGCACTTGAAACATAACCAGAAGATGGCCTAGTCGGCCCTCATTGGGAAGAGAGGCCTTTTGGTCTTGCAAACTTTATATGCCTCAGTACAGGGGAACACCAAGGCCAAGAAGTGGGAGTGGGTGAGTAGGGGGGGTATAGGGGACTTTTGGGATAGCATTTGAAATGTAAATTAAGAAAATATCTAATAAAAAATAAAAAAATAAAACAACAAAAACATAACCAGAGGAAACTGAGGGAAAGTGAGGCATGCAAACCACAGCTCAGACGCTGAAGACTTTATATACACAACAAGATGGGAAACACTTCTTTTTAAAACTTTATATTGGTAGCATACTAAACTGATGACATTTTGGTTCACTAGAATCTATTAATTATTTTAGGGCTCCTGAAGCAAACTTTCCCATACTGAGTGGCTTAAACTACAGACGTTGATGAACTCACAGCTCTAGAGGCTATAAGTCCAAGACCAAACTGTCGCTTGCCTGCTTCTCCTCCATTTCAAAAAAGAATGTGGATAGGTCCCACATAATTCTTTTATATTTTAAAGTATGGTTCCTAGAAACCTTAACATTATATCTGTGGCTGGCATTGTATAGCTATAATACAGTGCTTTCTCACAATACCAAGTATGAATTGAGCATTTACTTACATGTCAGCACTGTGGTGAAATTCTTACATGCATTAGATGATTAAATGCTGGAAATCAGTTTATTAAATATAGATGTATAGGCAACAACAGTCAGTATCTGAGGCTGGGTCTCTTGGCCCTGAAGTCAGTGTGCTGGTTTACTCTTGACTACAGTGCCTTTCTAAAGAACTTAGTCCATTTTGTCACTATTAGGAATGTTAAACTATTATGTCTTATTTAGGGTTTTACTGCTGTGAACAGACACCATGACCAATGCAACATTTAATTGGGACTGGCTTACAGGTTCAGTCCATTATCATCAAGGTAGGAGCATGGCAGCATCCAGGCAGACATGGTGGAGGAGGAGCTGAGAGATCAACATCTTCATCTGAAGGCTTCAAGGAACTCTGGCTCTCACATGGTTAGGAGGAGGGTCTCATTGCCCAACCCAACAGTGACAAACTACCTCCAACAAAGCCACATTCCTAATAGTGCCACGCCCTGGGCCAAGCCTATTCAAACCATCGCAGTCATGTTCTACGGTGTTGTATTTGCTGCTGATGGCTCCAGTCTTGTTTCCAGTTTCTTCTGGTTTCTTTATTCTGTCACTGTAACTGTAGTGTCTGTCACTGGTCAATATCTGTGTTTTCCACTGTTACCCAGATGTATATGTTACATGTTTAATAAGCTTTTATGTGTCCTAAAAATAGAACAATATATTTCTTCTCTTTCAACTTTTGTTTTAAAACCTTTCTGCTTACTATCAGGGAGCAAATATTTTGCATATGTGGATTATTTTAAGGAAATAGAATGCAGTATAATCTAAAATTCTGCTTATTTTTTCTTTTTTTTATCAATTAGTTTTTATTAGATATTTTCTTAATTCACATTTCAAATGCCATCCTGAAAGTTCCCCCCCTTCCCCCGCCCTGTTCCCCTGCCTACCCACTCCCACTTCCTGGCCCCCGTGTTCCCCTGCACTGGGGCACATAAAGATTACAACACCAAGGGGCCTCTTCACCCAACGATGGTCGACCAGGCCATCCTCCGCCACATGTAGAACAAGAGACACATATTCTGGGGGTTCTGGTTAGTTCATATTGTTGTTCCTCTTCTAGGGTTGCAGACCCCTTCAGCTCCTGGGGTTCTATCTCTAGCTTCTCCATTGTGGGCCCTGTGTTCCATCATATAGATGATTATGAGCATCCACTTCTGTACGAGACAGCTATATCAGGTTCCTTTAAGTAGACACTAGCTGTCCTATGCAATAGTGTCTGAGTTTACTGACTGATTATGGGATGGATCCCCCCTGGTGGGGTAGTCTGTGTATGGTCCATCCTTTCGTCTTAGCTCTAAACTTTGTCTCTGTAACTACTTTCATGGATATTTTGTTTCCTGTTCAAAGGAGGAATGAAGTATCCACGTGCTGGTCTTCCTTCTTGATTTTCTTGTGTTTTGCAAATTGTATCTTGGGTATTCTAAATTTCTGGGCTAATATCCATTTATCAGTGAGCACATATCCATAGTATGCAATGACTGTCTTTATGAAGACCATCGTTAAAACCCACAGAATGAACCACCACAAACTTTCAAACTACAATGTGTGTTAAATAGATGAAGATTTAAAGCCTTTTAAATCCAAGTAGGAAGACATTTTAAGTGAAATTTTCTAGGAAGTGGTGATTTCAATGATTTAAGGTTGAAGAAATACAAGGCTTTATGATCATATAGGTTGCTCTTACTTGTTCAAACATTGCTGGCTAGGACAATTTGAGAACCTGATTTGTTTTCTTGGGTTCATGGCTTGTGTGTCTTTTCCTTAAATAGATGGGAAACTGAATTAGCACAAGTTGAGTAGGAGACTCATCCACATGAGGCTCTTATGACAAGTGCCCTGGACACTTCAGGACTTTCACGCTGCAACTTTCACTGGATGCGAAATATAAAGCCATCTCTATCTTCTCCATAGAGTTTCTGTGATCTCCAGTCTGAAATCTGTGCTTCATTTCGCCCTTTTCTGGGCCCAGTTTTACCCTGGGAGTTTGATCTTTGTGTCTCACTCCAGCACAACACTTTGGTTTTGGCTCTATGGTCTTTCTTGATGATTATTTGGTAGCTTGATTCCAAAAGACTTGAAGACAAATACAGTTAAGACTTTGAAAGGCATATGGGCTGTGCTACCAGACAGGTATAAGAACTGGTGAGGCTGAGTGAGCTCAAACCCCAGGAATCTCATAGATTTGAGAATGGCAGGAATGGAGTCACTTCCTACCTGTCTCTGTATCTGCTTTGGAACATGTAACCCTAACACCCAACTGAGAGAATGATGGGCACTCATCACATAGCATAGGACCTGGAGTTCTTCTCCATGTTAATGAGGTGTCTAGATAGCCTCAACCTTCAGCCAATAACCTTCCCTTCCCGGGTATTCTTGTACCCTTCCTCAAGAAGTATATAATCCCTGGTTCACCCAAATAAAATTTATGCATCCACATCCACCCCCAATAAAGTAATATGAACAAGCAAGGATCGTCCCAGAGCTGCCTTTGGGCCTTTTCCCCATGGCTGGACTGCTTTGTGGGAAAGGATGTGCCTAGTTCTGCTGTGACTTGATGTACTTGATGCCTCAGCAGGCAGGCCTTTGCCTAAATGAGCCATGACATTAAGACTCCCAAAGAAGGCTGTTCTCTTCTCCTGCCTCTCTGGTTCTCAGCATTTGCTCCCAGTAGAACTGGATGCTGCTTGTTTCTAGCTTACAGCTGATGGAGACAGATGTAGACTCAGAATAGAATAGGCGGGGCTTGGTGAGTCTCCTGACCCCACAAGGCTCAGGAGAAGGATTGGGGGAGCTGGAGGAATCAAGGAAACCACAAGAAGACATACAGTAAAGTATCCTGGGCCTATGGGGGCTCACAGAGACTGAACCATCAACCAGAAAGTATTCATGGGTTGGACCTAGGCCCTTTACACATATGTAGCAGATGGGCAGCTTAGTCTTCATATAGGTCTTCTAACAACTGTAGTAACAGCTGTCTCTGACTCTGTTGCCTGCCTTTGGGTCTTTTCCCCATGGCTGGACTGCTTTGTGGGAAAGGATGTACCTAGTTCTGCTGTGACTTGATGTACCAGAGTGGGTAGGAACCCATGGGGGGTTTCTTTCTCCTTAGAGAATGGGAGGAAAGTAGAAGGAGGGGGTGTGAGGGTGGGACCTGAAGGAGAGAAGGGAGGGGAGCTTCAATCAGGCTGTAAAGTTTGTAAATAAACATACTAATGGTGAAAGAAAAGGAGTAGAGATGCCACCCGGAACCAGAAAGCTGTGAGGAGCTGAATTACTGAGGTTGTATTGTGTGTCCATGAGGGCGGATGGCTATATGCCAAAGTGGAGAAGAACTAGGAGGTTTTGGTAAGTCATCCTTTGAGTCTTTAAGCATTTTGATTTTTTTTCTGCTTATTGTCATGACTCATAATTTAGCCATAACATCATTATGCATTGAAATAAAGAGGATATTAGTTAAAGAAAAGAAACCTTCGTCAAAGAAGTGACATACTGGCAATTATATAATAGAAATGTGGATGTGAGAGCAGCCCTGAGCTTTCTGCATGACGTTTGTCTGGCAGGCATACCAGGAATAAATGTAGTGGAGACCTCTGGCTAGATCCTCCATGAGCGAGCACACAGTGTTGAAGGTTAACAGGTTCACAGACAGCAGGATGTGACTCTCTGCGTTTGACCCCATTATAAGATCAGCATTTCACATGCTTATTTAAGACAACAGGTTAGCTTTGAATACATTATTTAGCTAACCCCTTTGCTTCACATTCTGTTTGCAGCAGCAGCAGAGGTGATGCCCTGGATGACCTCCTGCTTTGGGAAGCTGGCCTAATCATAGGCGCAGACCCCAAGCCCTCATACTTATTACTGCCTTTCTGCTGAGGACATGCCTCCCACAGGTTGCCCTTTGGTTAGAGTGTGCAATGTGTCAGCAAGACTGAGAGAAATCTCTCTTTAAGGGAAGTGGGACTCACCTGACTGCTGACTCTGGCTTTCAGGGCCCTTACGGCCTGGCCTACTCTCCTTTAACCTGCACAACGGATTCTATTATGTTTTACAACCTTTCCTTCTCTCATTCACTCTGATCAAGCTTACACAATGGCCTGAGAGCTGCCCCAAATTGTCCCGACTCTTGTTGGCACATCTCTTAAAGCACCCTTCTGAGTTAATCAATCCTATCATGGCACCTCATTCTTTGACATGGGCATCTTCTCTACAGCACGTACTTGAAGTGACTGTACAAACAGCCACAAGGAAGAATATACACTTGGGATGTTTCAAACCACTGCTGAGAGCCTGTCATCCCGTTCTCTGATTACATGTCAGGCAGCAAAATCCCAAGAGCCTCTAATGTTGCTCAGACTGTTAGCTCAAGCACCGGCTTCAGTGAAACCTCACATGTATTTACTCAGAGCTGAGTCTCTGTTCTTTGAACTTCTGGATGAGTGTGTATACTGGTATGGAACATCCTTTGCACAGAGCTATTCCAATTTCAGGCTTTCTCCTTTCAGTTTTCCTGCTCATTTATCAAGTGTTTATTGCAAATTGATTTTATGTCAGGTTTGATCTTAGACTCTGAAACCCATTGCAATGTGTTAGACATAAAAATTTATTTATTAAAGGAATAGCATAATTTTATCATCCTGTGAAAGCAAAAATAAACATTGTCTTTAGTTTCATTAATTTTGGACTTTCTGTGAAGGGATGAGTTCTTATTGAATAAAATAAAATAAAATCTAAGATAAAATCTGAAATTGTCACTTTGTTATATACTGAACATTAGGAAAGTCAGCTTTACTTTCATTTTATCTTTTATAAATTATACATTAAATCATCATCCATTGGAATTAGAAGATGTAAAAATATTTATGAAAGAAATTACATAATCAAATAGTATAATATTTGTGGGTCCCTGTGTGCGTGTCTCAAAGTGTCCATGACATCATTCATGGCTTTTCTGCTGTCAGACAAAAATTTATAAGGCCTCTTAAGTTCATAATCATTTTTATTGTTTTACTTTGCAAGTATGACATGCTTACTGTGAAACAGAAAATATAGGCTTACAAAAACATTAAATGTGAAGTGCTCTGTATTTTTGAGAATTCTTTTTACTTGTGCTGTATTTTCTTCATCCTTCTGTCTTTATCTCTGTCTCTGTCTGTGCCAGACAATATGCAAGAGGGCTTTGGAGACTTTGAACTAAAGGATACGTTGCACTGCCTCCACTCTCCTGGGACTTGAGATACAGTAGCAAGTCAATCAAGTGTGGGAGCACTGAAGAGAGGCCACTTGGGTGTCATCTGTCCTTTACTCCTTTCTTTCTTTGGACACAACCCATTACACAGCTGAGATGGGTTGCATATCTCTCTGATGGAGCAGTTGCAACAAGCACCACAGATGTTCCTAGAAATTGCAAGAGTGTCTTCCTCAGCACAAGATATGCTGGGTTAGTGCATTTATTGTTCTCATTGGCCCTTCCTGATAGGCTTCCAGAACGATAGCCTGCTATAAGGATAAGGGGTTGTCAGCATTGCTACTTCACATTAGGCTGACAACTGCCTTTGGGTGTGCAAGTAGCACTCACATTTGCAGGCATGGTGGATCATTTTGCTCACAGCATGTCACTATGCTGGGCTTGTGTGCCGAGATCCACAGCCTCTGCAGCCTTTGCTTTGCCTGAGATGTCACACCTCATGCCTTATGTCTACATCCGGTTCCCAGCCTTCTCGAATGGGTCCTTTTATAGTCCACCTAGCTTATTTTCTCCTCATCACCTTAACCACACAATCTAAATTATGTGAATATTTCCAGCCCTTAATAAACCGCTAGAAACCTAATGCTGCCAATTACTTAGTGAAGTCTATACAATCAACAAATTTAAATCTTCATTTAAAAATAATTAAAGACTCGCAGGTAGTCATAAATATAGAGCCGAGAGTCCTATAAACCTGCCACCTGACTTCTCTTGGTTGATGACATTTTGCATAATGTGATGTAATAACATAGCCAGATGAATGAGACATTATGGTTTATTGATATCAGATCCCACTCAGTTTTCCCTGACGTCCTTATGTGCTGAGGTAGAGTGTTATGTATGAGTATGCTAGTCATTGCGATTTGATTATTTGTCTGGTCTTTCAGTCTTTTTTAACTTTATCTTCATCATCTTTATGAATACTTTGTCAGATGTTTGTAACTATAACAGACTACACAAGAAAATGAATGTATAAAGAGAAAAGGTTCGTGCTCTCTCTGGTTGTGGGGTCTCAGCCCAGGATGTAGTCGCCTAATTGTTCTGTATGCCTTTCATTTCATTGGATTTTTAAATTTAATTTTTTAAACTTATTCACTTTACATCCCACTCACTGTCCCCCTCCTGATCTCCCCCTCCCACAATTCTTCCCCTTCTGCATCCTCCACTGCGTGGTAGGGGTCCTATGGGCTTTCTCCTACCCTGGCACTGCAAGTCTCTTTGAGGCTTCCTTTCCCACTGAGGCCAGACAAGGCAGTCCTGCTAGAAGAACATATCCCACAAAGACACACAACAGCTTTTGGGATAGCCCCTGTTTCAGTTGTTCTGGAATCACATGAAGACCAAGCTGCACATCTGCTATATAAGAGCAGGGAGTCCTAGGTACAGTTTGTGTATGTTTCCGGTTGGTGGGTCAGACTCTGAGAGCCCCAAGGGTCCAGGTTAGTTGGCTCTGTTGGCCTCCCTGTGGAGTCCCTTCCCCTTCTGGGCTCATAATCCTAGCTCTTATTCTTCCATAGAAGCCCCCAAGCTCTATCCATTGTTTGATTGTACACATCTGTATCTGTCTGAGTCAGTTGCTGTGTGGAGTCTCTCAGCGTACAACATGCTCCTGTCTACAAGTATAACAGAGTATCATTAATAGTGTTAGGGATTGGTGCTCGCCCATGGGATGAGCCTCAAGTTGGGCGGGTTACTGGATGGCCGTTTTCTCATTCTCTGCACCAATCCTCATGTGAGGCAGAGCATCGTGACTGGAGAACATGCCTGATGCATCGTTCATTAGGTAGCATGAAGGTAGCAGGAGAGGCTGGGAGCCCCTGAGGCATACACCCCCAGTACCTATACACTTTTCCCATGGCTATACCTCTGAAAATAGCCATAGCCTGCCATAGGCTACACTCTGAAACCAGTCCCCTCACATATGTGCCTTTTGGGGACATCCCAAATCCAATCTTTAGCAAATATATTCCAATTAAAATTAGCTTGGCCTGTGGTTTCACCTCTTTTTTTTCATGTAGGAAAACAAAACAAAAGGGAACATGTCAAAACGTTACAAGATGGTATTTCAGAACGTTGAAGAAAATACATTTGCTAGAGATTATGAAGTGCAATGAATGTATTTGTTCTTTTTAAACTTTTAATTAACACCAATAAAAGTATTTTAACTGCACCTAAGAGCAAAGGGAGATGTTTGCTCCCAGTTATCTCTGAATTCATATCAGTCTCCAGGCAATGTAGATACAAAAGGAACTCTGAAAATATGTAGAATAAGATTCTCATGTACTTTTTAAATGTAAAAAATGCTGGCAAATATTTGTTCATTGGAAAATTATTTTCTTAATTTTAGGGAAATTATAAAATCCCATGATGAAATTGAGAGTCACTTTCAATTACCATGGTGTTTTGCTATCTAGAAATTCTAAGCAGAGAATGTCCTTCAAAGTCATTATTAATACTGAGTATATTTCTAACATTGCTGAATATTCAGTAAGTCATTTGATATAAATTCAAGTAATTCAAATGCTGGGCTGAGTCTGCAGTAGTGATTTACGTCAGTAAGAGTTTTATGTGCGTGCATTATTAGTTTGCTGACTTCCTTAATATATAAAGGTTATAAAAAGAACATTTCCCAGTTATGAATTTTAGCATTTCATCAGGTAAATGTAAATACTGCAAAGATTTCGTGCAGCGTTCAGATTTCTGCAGAAATGGTTAAAGATTGATTCAGTTCCTTAGATTATGGACACTTGTTTTTCATTAAATGATATTTGCAGTCTCCTCACATTCTGAATGAAAATGTCTCTGCTAGCTATTCCACTAAGGTTGCGGAGTCTGGTGGCTGACATTAGTTTATAAGCACTATGCTTCTCCCATATACATCTGATACCTCTATCAGCATCTGAATTTAGCCACATGCACATTCTGGCTTAAAAAGCCATTGATGCATTTTTAACCTATTTCATTTAAGAAATTTGTTAGTGTAGCTATTACTTACATGGTACAAGCAGACTTAGAATTTGTTTATTTTTTTTTACACTCTGTATTTTATCCCCCTCACTGTCCACCCCTGTTCCCAATTCCATACCTCCTGCCCATGCCCCTGTCTCCATGTGGATGACCCCACCTGACCTCTAAACTCCCTGGGGCCTCCAGTCTCTTGAGGGTCAGGTGCATCACCTATGAATGAACCCAGACTCGGCAGTCCTTTACTGTATGTGTTGGGGGTCTCATATCAGCTGGTGTATGCTGCCTGGTTGGTGGTCCAGTGTTTGAGAGATCTCAGGGGTCCAGATTAATTGAGACAGGGTCCCCCTCCTCCTCAGCTTCTTTCAGCCTTTCCCTAATTCAACAGCAGCGGTCAGCTGCTTCTGTCTATTGGCTGGGTGCAAATATCCGCATCTGACTCTTTCAGCTGGGTCTTGTTGTGTCTGTTGGAAGGCAGTCATGATAGGTCCCTTTTTGTGAGCACTCCATAGCCTTAGTAATAGTGTGAGGTCTCGTGTTCTCCCCTTGAGCTGGATCTCACTTTGGGCCTGTTGCTGGACCTCCTTTTCCTCAGGTTCTTCTGCATTTCCATCCCTGAAATTCTTTCAGTCAGGAACAATTGTGACTGTGGGATGGCGACCCCATCCTTCACTTGATGTACTGTCATCCTGCAAGAGGTGGGCTCTATAATTTCCCTCTCCCCACTGTAGGGCATCTCATCTAAGGTCCCTCCCTTGAGTCAGTCCTGAGGTTCTCTCACCTCCCAGGTCTCTGGTGCATTCTAGAGGGTCACCCCAACCTCCTACCTCCCAAGGTTGCCTGTTTCCATTCTTTCTGCTGTCCCCCAGGGCTTCAGTCCTTTACCCCCACCCAATCCCAGATCAGGTTTCCCTTCTCCCTCCTCCCTCCCTCCCAGGTCCCTCCCTCCCTCCCTCCTTCCCTCCCTCCCCACTTGTGGTTGCTTTCTTCTCTCTCCCAAGTGGGACTGAGGTGTCCTCACTTGGGCACTTCAGCTTATTGACCTTCTTGAAGTTGTGAACTGTATCTTGGATTTCTGTATTTTTTTATTATTTATTAATTTATGTTTTTTGCTAATATCCACTTAATGAGTACATACCATGCATGTCCTTTTGGGTCTGAGTTACCTCATTCAGGATGATATTTTCTAGTTTCATCCATTTGCCTGCAAAATATTAAAATGTCCTCATTCTTGATAGCTGAGTAGTATTCCATTGTGTAAATGAACCACATTTTCTGAATCCATTCTTCTGTCATGTGACATCTGGGTTATTTCTTCCTTCTGGCTGTCACAAACAAGGCTGCAATGAACATAGTGGAACACATGCCCCTGTGGTATGGTGGGGCATTTTTTGGGTATATGCTCAAGTGTGGTGTAGCTGTATATTCAGGTAGATACAGTTTGTATTTTTCTTAAGAAACTGGTACAGGAAGTAAGAATAAGACTACAGCTGTTTGACATACTACACGAATTTCTACTTTAATAGTCTCATTTCTGTTCTTATCAATGGGCTTAGCATGCCTTTAATCCCAGCACTAGGGAGGCAGAGGCAGGCGGATTTCTGAGTTCAAGGTCAGCCTGGTCTACAGAGTGAGTTCCAGGACAGCCAGGGCTACACAGAGAAACCCTGTCTCAAAAAACAAAAAAACAAAAAACAACAAAAAAAAAATCAACTTTATTCCTATGAAGTTAAGCAAAGATACATTTTTTGAAGTTTAACAGATTGGTGGGCACTATGTTTTGGAAAACTGACTGTGGCATCTGTGGGAATAAAGAAAAGACAGACAGAACATGTCCCGAAATGCTGGGAATGGGCAGGACTTGCTCACTCTGAGGGAGTGGCCCCCACTACACACAGTCTGAAATCTCAGCATATTTGTGATGGACAGCACAGGGAGAGGGGTTAGCTGTTAGTGGTAAGATATTTAGGGGGATGGGGGGTGGGGAGGAAGCATCCTCAGGCTGTCACTGTCCAGGAGAAGAAAGGACTGGTGATACTTTCTGTGTGGTGAACACTCACACACGACCAGAAGACAATGGCAGTCCTTGGAGTCTGACCTGGGGAAGGTTTTGTTAATGCTCATGGAGTCTGAGGAATTGAATTGCTTGTCAATAGGACACAAGCACTCAGGACTTCATCTGCGTCTGCATACCTACCGCATCCTCACTTCCTCATAGAAGAGCTGTGATTTGTAGTTAAATCAGAATATCTCATCAGTTTTATTACTATTGATCAAAGAATCCTTTCCCCAGACATCTTTTTTCCTAAAGAATGAAATATCTATAGATTAGGTACTAAACAAACTCAGCTGAATTCTTTGGAAAATGAATTAGCACTGCCATGCTAACGGTATTGATGGGGAATTTCTTTATCTCAAATGTATCTGTTCTGGATTTTTAAAGGACAATCTTATATTGTCTTTTGCAAAGTATATTCTTTGCAATAGGTAGTCTTTGCAAAGATCTGTCAGTTTCTAAAATTTCCTTAGTAAGGGCACCTGATTCAGATAATTGATTCCAAAGTAGAAACTTTTGATCCAATTATCCACTGAAATTGACCTTTCTGGTGAATCACTGCTTGAATTGCTCTATCCAGCTTATGTTTAATTACAGTATCTGACTATGTTTAATTATCAAATCTGAGTAATGTTTAATGAGCTCCCATGTTTAATTACTGTATCTGACTAATATAATTACTCTTAAGTAATCTCCATCATTATCAGCTGAGCTTCCTGAGCTCTGTGAAGTCAGCCCTCAGCCTGATTGGCCTGTCTTTAACTGGTCCAGGCACTCCGTGTGAGCCGCAGCAATGCTCTCAGAGTCATCAATGTGCCCAGCTGACTGGGAACGCGGCGCTCTTGTTATTTTGATTTCCTTCCTTGACTTTGAGTTTTTCAAACAAGTTCATGACACATGCAAGCTATAGAACAGTCTTCCTTGTTTTCCAGAACTTACTGCCCCTGCTCCTCTTACTGCCATTATCACTATGTCATGCCCTACAGTGTTCTTTACCTGTAACCTCTGCTTATTTAATTGTTCACTTCCATATATAGGGGCACTTCATCAGGTTACACTCAGCACTATGTGATGAGTGAATAAGTAAGTGAATATAAATGAATGTATGATTCAGTCTATTAATCATAATTATGAATAGACATTCGATTAACAGTCCCTTACACATATAGGTGTTTTTAAAAAGCCATTACATTAGCTCAGTGATGGAAAAGACAAATGATGTGAAACCCAGAAGATGACAAAAAGTGAGTCAAAAGGCAGGTGTGAAGCCGCAGAGAACTCGATGAAGACTTTCAGGACAATAGGAAAATGGCTGACATTCTAAGCACACTGTTATACTCAGGGCTCCACTGGATTTATCATTGGAATATGGGGGCAGAGGTAGCCTCCAGATAGATACCTATGGAGCCATCACATAATATTCCTTAGATTCCTCCAAGCTGTGGATCATAGTGTGCCTATTAAATATTCAAAAGTGAAGATCCAGGCAGTGAGTGAAGTAGCTTGAGGGAGCCACATCTGTAGTGCTGATCTTGCCCAATAGCCGTGGCATGAGGGAAGTAGTGTTGCTAATAAACACATAGATACATGAGAATTTCCACTGAAGCTTACCCAAACTTCTCAAAACTCCCTGGAATAGATTCTTGTCAGTGGAGAAGATGAAAAACTTCAGTACATATTTTCAGTAGAGAAAGAAGACTTTCAGCTGCTTCTTGAATGTCCCAGCCCACTGTGAGAGGGACTAACCATAGGCAAGTAGGCCTGAGCTATACAGGAGGGTAGCTGAAGAAGCCAGAGAAAGCAAGGTGATAAGCAATATTCTTCTATGATCTCTTTTTCAATTTCTGCCTCCAGGTCCCTGCCTTGACTTCATGTCTGTGAACTCTATGATGAAATAATGCCTTTCCTCTCCCAAGCTGATATCGGTCAGAGCAACAGGAAAGCATCTAGAACAGCTTCTAAGTAGAAATTTATGCTTAATTACAAGTAAACAGGACTCATTCTAGCAGTAAGGAACACTTTTCAGAGAGATGGGGGAATGATACAGTGGAAGTGGGTCTTCACTTCGTAATCGGGGGTGGGGGGGGGACCGGGCTTGAGGCATGCCAACACCCACTCAGGGATGGCAGAACGTAGTGTAAGATGCGACCTCCAGCCCAGGTGAGAACTGTCTCAGGTGGGACCAAGACTCAGACATCCAGACACCACGGCTGGGAACCTCAAGGAGTTGGGAAAGGGGCTGTATCCTGGGATGAGCCTGTATTGTGGTCCAGCTCAGCTTAGGGTGAGGAGTGTTGGGATCTCAGATGGTCCTTCTGAGGGAGACTTAGGTAGCTTGGTAATGAAGGCTTCCCTCCACAGCAGTTCTTGATGAGAGAGACAGTCCTTGCTTGTCCAAACTGTTATATTCATAGTGGAAAATTGGTGTATAGAACATACTCAGGGTGAACCAGAGGTTAAATCCCTTTTGCAGTGGGGAATGTCTGAGAAGGACATTGCTTATTGGTTAAACCCTCAGGGCTATTAGGTACCTCATTAGCATGAAGAACTCAGGGCTCAATGCAGTGTGACAGGTTGTCATGGTCCTCTTAGTGGGCAGTCGTGATCATGTGCTCCAGGACAGGAATCTGGTCAGGAGCTGATTCAAACACCTACCATTCTCAGTTATGAGAATTTCTGGACTTAATCTGCTACACCTTATCAGTTCTTCTGTCTGGTGACACACAGTTCCACTTGCCCCACAGGTGACTGTCTTAATGGGCCCTCAGGGAGGCCAATTTCATATTTAGTGACTTGGGATATCACCAGTCACTTGACTAAGTTAGACTTATTGACCCAATTCTTTATGATTTAAACTACTGTATGTTGAGTGTGGAGATTTAGAAAACGACCTAAATGAGAAAAAAGAAAGGGTATTTTATTCAGTATTAACTAGACAGGTCAAGACTGCCAATATTTATCAATAACTTAAAAGAAGGCAGAAGAATGAGGAGACCTTAGAGGGAGTTTTCATATATTTTCTTACTGAAGTTTATTGTTATGGGGACACCATGAACAGAAATAAAATTATAACTAGAAATAAATCATTTCATGCATTGGTGAAGATATGATATTTAGTCATCCATGGAAAGTAGGGGCAGAACTCCAGGGTTGTCAGTCATTGATTGAGTCTTGTCCATTTGGGATCAAGTGGTACAAAGACTGTGGTGCAGATGCTGATTTTCTGTAGCAGGTATGGTTTAGCTTCCTGGACTGGTTGTTTTTAGTTGTGGGTTGCAGTTATTCTATATGATCTGCCCACTGTGTATATATATCCACTTTCTTTGATGGCACCATTGAGGGGAATACTCTTGTGATTGAACTCAGGAACTAATTAGTACTCTGGGATGGCCAAGAATCATGACTGAGCTTATTCCCAGGGAAACTGTGAGGTGGCCACAGCCCTGTGGGATCCTCTAATCAGGGTGTTGTGGGCAGTCTTTGTCAGAGCCCTGGCTAATCCTTTGCCACTGGCTCATGACCTGCAGAGACTGAGGGATGATAAATATATGGCCTCTTGTCAATCACAGCTTTAGATTCAGAATGCAAGTAAGTCTGTATGGAATAACTAGGCAGTATCAATACATCTTAGAAGAAATAATCTGCTTTTTGGTAAATTCAATTCCATGCCAGAAATAATTAAAGCACAATTCCTTCTTCCTAATCTTCCTTCTCCTTCTTTACTGCACATTTTATTTAATGACCATATCATCTATCCACACATCTCTAAGGTTTTCATTGACTTTTAAGAAAATGTTCGCTGAGTATATGCTATGTGTCAGTGAACTATTTTGTAACCTGGAAGACAGTAAAGTTATCTTTTCTTGTAGGATTTACATTCACTGAAAACTATGGGGAGCAGTGTATTAAATACTTTTTTTGTTGCTGTGACCAAATACCTGACAGTATCCACTTTAAGGAGGATAGGTTCATTTTGGCGCATAGTTGGATATTACAGCCCATCATGTTGGAGAGAGTATGGCAATAGACACATGAGGCAGCCAGTCACATTGTGTCCTCAGTCAGCAAGCAAAGAAAAATGGATGCTGGTGCTCAGTCTGCATGGGAAAGTGATACCTCCATTTAAACTGAGTCTTCTGTTCTCAATTAACTTATCTATAAAGTCCCTCACAAACATTCCTGGAATATTAACCATTCCAGACAAAAAGACAGTTTTGAGTTTTTGTTGTTATTCTAGGGCATAGATAATAAGGATTGACGATGTACAGGGAAGCTTCAGGAGCATCAGGAGAAGCATGGGTTCTGTATTTCTTCCATAGTCTGGGAGGGCTTGGTGGTCCAGTGAAAAAGCATTTCCCGCTGACCCTTGTTTTACCTTGAGAGCAAGGAAACAATGCTGCTGCATGTGGCAGGACCTATTAGAGCACACAGTGAGCCTGGGTGCCAATTTGAACTGTGACCTAGGGCCACCAGATACCTAGCATTAGATAGTAGTCCTTGGGCAAAAAATTCAGGCCTCTGTCATGGTAGAAGAATCCATCAGCCCATCTTGATTTTCATGAATCTTGGATTTATGTGCAATTCCCCCAGTTAGCTGTAGGGGGCTCCCAACCCATTGTTTTGGACTTTTGAACCCACAAGTTGACTTACTGTGTAAAGAGGAAAAGTAAGCTCTTAATTCACAGTTTCAAATGGCAAATCGTGTAGGGAGGGAGTGTAGGTAGTGTAGATTACACAGTACATGTAATGTCCTATATTAAATGGATCTTCTAGAGAGATCTCTGTTGGGCAAGAAATGGTTTCATAAAAAAATTCAAATAGGAGTGTACATGAGGACATTGAAGGAAGAGCCATCTACAATGCAGGGAAACACCATATGTCATGATTGTGTGTGTTGTGCTTGTAGAAGCGTAAGGAGATGAGTGTGGCTAAAGTGGAGTAAGGCAGAAGAAGTGAGAGAACTGGTCTAGTCCAGTGCTTCTTAACTCTCCTAGTGCTGTGACCCTCTAGTCCAGTTCCTCGTGTTGTAGTTCCCCCCCCCCCAACCAAGAAATTATTTTCATTGCCATTTCCTTTTTAAAAATTTTTTTATTTACATTTAAAATGTTATCCCCTTTCCTAGTTTCCCCTCCGAAAATCCCCTATCCTCTCCCCACCTCTCCCCGCCCCGCTCCCCAACTCACCCACTCCCACTTCCTGGCCCAGACATTCCCCTATTCTGGGGCATAGAACCTTCACAGGACCAAGGGCCTCTTCTCCCATTGATGACCGGCTAGGCCATCCTCTGCTGCATATGCAGCTGGAGCTATGAGTTTGTTTTCTTTGTCTCCGTGTGTTTTCTTTGATTGGTGGTTTGGTCCCAGGGATGAAACAAGCCAAGGAGCTACACTCAAATACCGATGATGTCTTGCCTGTGCTGACAGGTAGAATTTATTAATGGATTCTGGAAAGTCACCAGAGAAGTAGTGAAAGAGAAGCTTTGGTGAAGATGAGCCACATTGGAGGGGTGGGGGTGGGGGTGGAAACACAAAGTGGAAAGAAGGAAAATGTATAGGTTTTGATTTATGTGTTCATTTTTGGTATACAGCATTACAGAGAATCAAGACAGTTGCTGGAAGTAAGAATGGAGTTTATTTTTATAGATAAACTCTACCTAATGCATCTCTTTTAAGTCCTGAAAACATTTGGATCTCAAGTTTTGCTCTCTCTTCTGTGTTCAGGACTTCATATGGTTCTCTATATGCTCTGCTGCCACCATATTGTTGAGTTTCATCCTGTTCTTCAGTGTCTCTCACTGGACTGTTAACTCCCCACCCTCATGTCATTATGGTTATTGTTACCATTCTTCTATTGGCTGCTTACTGTAGTACCTTCTCACTAGCAGTGATTGCTTTATCACTCCTACCAGCACACTCCGTTCAAGACACATTAGTTGCGATGTCATTACTCTGTCTACCATGGTTATTTAAATGGCTTCTCAAATTTGACTTGACTCCAGCTACTAAGCAGGCTGAAATATCTGGAACACAGGAAGAATGATGGGTACATCAAAATTCTCATAGAGAGGCTGTTAAAATGTTTGCAAAGTCTTTGAAGTCATGACACTGAAATAATTGTTCTTAACCCAGATCTTCTAGAAACCAGGACTTAGCTTTCCTAGAAGAGCATGTGTGGCTGTTGACTGGTGCTTCTCAGGGTAGTTGTCTCCAGAATGCTGAGTAATACATCTAAGACTCTGTTGCTTTTAAGGGTCTGCATTAAAGAGCCAAAAAAATCACATTATTTTGTCATTTTTTCCCTCATTGTTCCATTACAGATCAAAGGTCTTCAGATAAGTGTTAGGTGATATTAGCTCTCTTGTTTCATTTAACACCAATTTTAAAACAGACTAATATATATTCCCACACAGTATGAATATGTTTTTATGGTTCTGTACAAATGCTTGTACATAGTTTTTACTTATGAGTTTATATTTTTGTTTTGAGATCAGTTTTCAACTGCCTTTACTTGGATTTGATTTACAAAATATTAAATCACAAATCAGTTCACTGAGATATTATTGCTGCATTAACATTCTAAACTATTGGCTGTTTTCATTTCCAGCACATACAATAAACTAGGTCCTTATATAATTTAATGGAAACAGTATTTAGTTTTAAGGAATTCAACATTTTGAGATTAGGCATAACCTGAGATACTATGACATATCACACAACAATAGTACAGTTGACATTTCCACAGTGTTAGAATAGTATTGTTAGGTTACACACACACACACACACACACACCCATACCCACACACATACACAAACACACACACACACACACACACACACACACACACACACAAGATTGGTTTTTTGTGGTCCCATGAAGAAGATGTCTTAGCTTTAGTTTCAGGCCCAAGAAAAGTGATCAGACATTTTCTGCAAAAATGTACTGCACCCTGATAAAGTATCCCTGTGAATGTGATTCATCCAGCCAACCCCAGCTTTTCCTCAAGTGTCTTAAAGAGAAGAGGCTTTTTGTCAGGCCATGGTTTCGGGGATTTTAGTTCCTAGTTGAAAACTGTTGCCTTTAGACTTGTGACTAGGCAGAGCATCCTGAAAAAATGAGCATTGTAGATGAGAGGAACTTGGCTCAAGATAATGGGAACATAAGAAAGGAAAAGAGTGTATTCCTGAGATGCCTTTCTCAAGGTCACACTGCAGAGACTGACTTCCTCCAAGTGTGTTATCAATAGATCAGTCCCCTGATGAGATAGGGAAGCTGCTTTTAATTAGCACTACTTTTCTGGACCAATCTTCAACACAGGAGCCCATGGGGCCATTTTATCCAAACCACAGCAGTGGTGACTTTCACCTCATGGGTCCTGCTTCATAGTCACTCCCATGATTGCCTGTTTGAAATGTGTTTCACTGTTCAATTTTGAGTTATATTTTGGTTTATTTACCTTTCTCAGAGGCAAATTACTATGCATTTTTCCTTTTCCAAGTTTGAAGTGATGGTGTTTCTCTCTACTTATGCCTTCTCTCTAAACAGATCTATTCATTTTATCTCCACAGGGTCTGCATCACTAAACACTTCTCACACATCTTGGTGAAAAGCAGACTAATATTCCGTGTTGAGGTTAAGGTGTGTGCATTGCTTACAGTTTATGACAACTGAGATATGTTTTTAGTCTCTTTAGTGTTTTTTTCACCCTTCAGATTTTACATTAGCTCCTTACCTAGAGGTGAAACTAAACTGGGACATTAACCACAGACTCTGGTTGTAATCTCAAGCTGTGTGTTCTCGTGATGCAGATCACGTGCTCTCTGTGATTGATGTGCACATTCTGAGACAGAGCAGGAAGGTGCCCACTTCATTCTCATATGATACGTGTAGTTAATTGGTATTTTGATTGAACCAGCAAAAAAATAAAAACGCCTATGAATCAAAGGAATTATTCTCATTAGATATGAAACAAAGAAAGCACTGGTTTCCAGAACAAATATTACTCAAAAATATTCTCATTAAAAGAAATTGCTCTCTTTGGTATAATAAAATTCTTCTAAAGAGAAGCATCTGGCAGAATCATATAACTTAGTGTAGCATAACATTTGGGATGAATTAAGTTGTTTCATGCAACAAAATGCTTTCAAGGCTTCTCAATATTTTTCCTTCACTTTAAGTTATCTGTGTCTCACAGTTCTGCAATTAGGTCATTTTTTACTTCATGTTTTGTTAAAGGTATCACATTATGTATATGTCATAAGGCTTACAGTCCATTGAAGGCTAGAGACATTATGAAATGGAATTAGTTCAAGCTTTTGTGTAGAGTAGAAAAGCTTCTCTATGTTCCATACACCTGTGCAGTTTTCTGATTTAGTAGTTGGGAGGATAAACTAAGGGTTTGGATGAATGGGTTGTAGAAAAGGCCACTAGGGAAAAGGAAGTAATTTGAATTTGTGTGCCAGATAACCAACCTTACTGCCAATCAACTTCTGGGTGTGCTAGAATTAGGGTATGCCATTGACATAGTGAAATTAAACCTGTCATTGGATCTCATAGTCAGAAGTGACTTCAGGCATTATTCTGTAATCTCATTTACTACCTCCGATCAACGGTTTAAGTGGCTAACTGGACACTTTGTTTTTGTAGGCAAACCCATTCCATCTCCAAAGGCTTTTACTAAAAGGAAACATGCTCTCTGCTTATTTCTGTCATTAGGAAACATTTTGAATCAATGTTTTATAAGGGCTTTGCTGAATATGATTTCCACATATCCTTAGACATTATCTAAGTATTGTGTGCAATGTAGTAACACTGGAGAATATTGACATGTTGCCACTGGTGCTCAGGCAAGTGCACAGGAGTACAGACAGTTACAGACTAGAGACATCACAGGGCTAGAACACCAGCTCCAATAAGGACAAGGCTGAAGCATTATTTTGAAAATACCTACATGTATCAGTAATCATTCTATTCATTAGTTATTTTATCAGATTAATCTGCTAATCAAGTTCCATGCCATCAGTTTTCTGTGACTTACACTGCTTATAGTATTTTAATATTTAGAAAGATAACCTGATTCACGGTTGTCTCTTTTATCTTTGGAAAATTTTAGATATTAATTGAAACAAACTATAAGTTTAAATTATGTTTTTATTTAATTATCTTAGAAGAATTGATAATTTATCATGTAAAGTGTATCCTATTTACTATAATGGTATATGTTATGATATCTGTTTTATATAACCTAATAGTTATAGTTTTTGAATTAATTCAAAGACTCTCTGATTTCATTCCAATAGTTTAGTATTTTATAACTTTTGTACATAAACTCTCATTTTACAATTTACATTGCTGATATTATATTAGAAAAGTTAGTGATTTTTCTTCTTCACCCATCTCTCCTTGCCAACATATCTTACTTTTTTCATAGGATCCTACAGGTTTTTAGGTGAAAAACACCAGAAAATAGTTTTGTCATTTTTTTCCAATTTACTTGATTATTCAAAGAAAACATAAATATCAAAAGCCTAGGATGTGTTCTTAGTTACCCTGCCTCCCTGAGTTATGGTAGCTGATTGCTACTGAGAACAAGTTTATTATATTTAGTAGATTTTTGACTTTATTGTGCTTTGATGACTTAGTTGCAATGGTGGGATTTGTGTCAGAAGCCTTTTCATACGTGCCATTAATAATAATAAAAAATGACAGTTTACCATTACAGTGAGACTTTTCATTTACTGCTGTTATTGTTAGTTTTAATAAAAAGCTGGTGTGAGGTTCACTCTTATATCCTAGCAATAGGGAGGCAGAAGCAGAGGAATAACTTTAATAACAGACTGGACTGTAGTAACTTCCAGGCCAGCATCTCTCCAAAGGACCACCAACGCCTCTAA